>NAOQ01000167.1:57173-77424 GCA_002751075.1 Ichthyophonus hoferi | reverse complement strand
TCAGCAAATTTAATGTATTTATTTTTTATTAGTTATGAAATTATGTCTTATAACTGCGGACTTCTCCTGCTACATTAAACTAACTCAAAGAGTTCAATATTGAACGGACATAGTGTCAAATATAGCTAAATACATAACATGGGAGAAAAACAGGTAGTCTAAATTAATCAGTAAATTAAAAATAAGCTATTCATAGCCTTTAATTGATGAATAATTATATTACCGGAAGAGCTGTAGAAAAAATGAAAAGGTCTCATCTCTGACAAGATACCCTTATTGTTTTTCTGAAGTTATACTAAATAATTGTTTTTTGCCTTTATGTAATATTCTACTTGTAACTGCAGGGTCTATCTATCCATAATGGGTGAGACAATAACTACATAATCTGAAATTGACAAATAGTGTAGTAATTTCATTCATAGTTTTTGTCAAATTCTGGGAAATTATTCCGCATCTTTGATGTTTCACATGCAAGCATGCTGCTTATCTATCAGCTAACTGCGGTAACCAACTCTAGTTTTTGCTAACTAGTGGATCCTCTTTAATAAATGTCAAAATAGCTACGGCACTTTCTTTACCATTTATTCTTTCATATGATCACACAAATAACCATAAAGCAATGCAGTATTGTCATACAAAAATTAAAGCCTTAGAGTGCATACAGCGGTTTATGAATTACTGGATACCTCCCATTTGAAATTCAACTCATACAAATGCTTGTAAATAGAGGTTTGAAGAGAAATCATTTACATCTATACATCAGCATCTTAATTAATATCTTCAACGATTTGGTTGACTCATATTGGGTCTGCATAAATACAATCAATAGAAAACGCAACTAAAATAAAGCTAATGTACATAAACACCCATCCTTTTTGTAATCCTACCTAATAAAAAGTTATGCACAAAGCCTTCAAGACCTTAATGTATTTTTCTACAAATTGCAATTTAAGAAACCTTCTATATTTTTTTTTACAAATCATTCCTATCATGTGACCTCAGGGTACAGTTTTCAATACAGTCTCACAAACTTTCCATCTGCTCCTCTAGTAAATGAATCAGGATTTGTTTTTTAAGTTTCCGAGCTTCAGCCACAATCTCTCTAAGGAATGCTTGTTTGGTAGCCTTGTCTCCTTGGATGTAATTAAGGTTTTTGACAACCTGCTGATAATTCTTTCCTGGCCTACGTATCTCTGACATGAGCATTTTCTTGAGCTCATTGTTATCTCGGGGGCGACTAACCGACTGTGTTAGTGACGGATTCTGCATGCCGATAGCACTCGTTGGGGAGCTGGTTGCGTTGTTTGACATAGAAAGTGATGGACGGCCAGGCTGGGGCATACCCAACTGTGACGAGTGGATTATGGAATGAGTCAAGAGGATTAGTGTGCGTCAAGTGTAATACTCACAAGAATAAGCAAATACATTAGCATGTTTGTGCGCTTTTTTATATAGCCAGCTCTACACATATTGGTATCTAATTAAGAAGCAAGACATGCTTCATACGCTAATAGAGTGAATATAATAAAACTACACACCTGTTGTGAAGGCCGCACACCAGGCCGTTGGATTTGTCCACCTTGCTGCACTGATCCTGGCCCTTTCATTTGGCCAGGTTGACCAGGGGTGAGAATAGGGCCAGGACCACTGCTTCGACCCAATAAAGCATTTTGACCCTGTTGAGGTCCAGGTGGCCACCTTTGGTCATTCCCTCGACGTGGCATATTGTGGTGAAGGGGAGGTCGTGGAACCCCTCTCTGCGGGAGATTCCCGGCCTGTCCTTGCACATGTGGAGTGTTTAATGGTTGATTGTGCCGAGTTGGGAGTGCTCCTGGGCTGGGCGGAGGAGTAGTTACAGCCAAGTTTGGCATGTTCTGAGACCTATTCTGACCTCCCTGAGCAGGACCAGCCACTGCTTGTACCCCACTAGGCTCACTATGTGGCGGTAGATTTAGTTGCGGTGGCCTCACAGGGGCCCTTTGACCAGGCCCACGTGGACCGCCCTTTGTAAGATTGACTGCCTTGTCGTCAATAAACGGATTTCCAAATGGAATTCCTCGGAGACCAGACGACTCATACTCCCTTGCTGAACGAAATTTCAAACTTTCTTCTCTTAATGACAGACGTGTATACGCGGGGGAATTAGCACCCATATCGGAACACAACAGCGCATGGCCCATATCCTCATCCTCCAAAACAGGAAGCCCATCTGCAGCTGAATAAAATTGACCAGATAATTTGTAGAGGTTATCAAGTAGGCCAGCCCGAGGGGTATTAAACGGATTTTTATGAAAAAGCGCACTTGTACCATCATTTCCCGTTAATGCTCCCTCTGGATTAGCCGCCTTATCTGTTTCACTACTGATAACATTGCCCCCCATCCCTCCAGTTACTTCAGTGTGGATACGTTTTATTCCTTTTAAGTTGCCATCCTGAGGGGGTAGGGCTGGGGCAGATTCTGCAGGAGTGATATTAATAGTAGAGCCATTTCTGTGTTGCTGTTGGCGAAGAGTGGCCAGTCGTTTAGCATGAAGTGTAAGAAAGCGATCATTCTCTACAGCTGCTTGCTTGGCCACACGACCTAGGTAGTCACGTACATGTGGGGGAACCTGTCCATCTAGGTGTTGAGGTATAAACCTATATATGCGTGTAGGTAAGCACGTAACATATATATATAGTTGAGGGTACAGGGGAGAGGTGGGGGAGGGGGTATTAGTGCTAAGTCATTTTTTAAAAATATAGCATGGGTAAAATTGTTGGAATAACTCGAGAGAAAACTTCGATTTTTGATTACGAATTGTAGTATGCAGTAAATTTGTCGTTATTATTCTAAACTGAGTCACGTATATGTACAAACAAATAGGCACACATACATGTGCCTACAACTATGTATATGTGTCCAGAATAAGCAGCAATAAGAGTAATAATTGAAACATCAAAGCAATTAGTACACAATACAGATAACATAAATATTCCACCAGGTGGAAGAAAGAGGTAGAGTGGTAAAATAATTTTACTAAAACATGACCACCATCTTTTCCCTTTCAGGGCATTTTTTTAAAAAAATATCTTTTAACAAAAACATTACTAGATCTTTATTTCAGATTATTAAACTCTACTACAGATAGTATGTGTATTAGGGGACAGCTGATCGGCGTTGCTAGGTGTATTGGATATATGATTAGGGAAGAGGAGACCAGTGATTTCATTACAGAATGGGTATGATGCAAGTTAAAATAAAACTATAAGTGACACCATAAATAGACATTTAATTTTAATTAAAATAATAATAAAGCCAATCAAGTATATGTTTATAGTTGATATACCTATATATAGCTAATTTGTATACAGGTTCTCAAATCAAATCAACACAACTAGTATTTCCTTTTCACCCACCTGTCTGCATTATTGAGCCGCCTCATTCTCTCTTTCAGTGCGGGCAGATAGTAGTATGGAATATCATTCAAGTAGAACTCAAAGTCAGCCCGCCATTTAGGATTAGGGGAAGGGGATGAACGGAGCTGTGCAATAAGGTCAAAGAGTACAGGATAGTTGTATGGCATCACAAACAAATACAGTCCATCATTCTGGCTACTAGGTTTAAGAAATCCAAATGGGTGTCCTTTACCTCCATTCTTATGACTACCCGGCATGAATACCTGCAGATATTGAGAGGGATATAAATTGGAGAGAATCGGGTGCAATAATAATAATGGTTAGCAAGTGGGATAGAAGGAAAGATAGAACTGAAATTAAAGTAAATAAAAATATATAAAACGAGAAAAAAAAAGAGATATAATTCAAATAATAAAAAGCAAATTAAAAAAGAAGTTTTTAAAATGAACAAGGTAGGAATAAGTGTAATAAGGGAATTATTTATAGCCAGATAATTGCCCACCACTACCACATGGTATAGACTCTATTGCTAATATGAGTACATTTCTAAACAAGTAATGCATAAGAAATAGTCAATGTGACTCTTAAGTATAACTTATAATATAACGAAAATAGGTCGTATAACTATTACGGTATATTTCTTACTAAGTTTGGATTGTGTTCAGTATTAGTAGTGGCCGGTATAATCGGTTAGTTTGACACTCAATAGTGAAATATCACTTTTTTTTTATAAAAAAAAATATATGCAAAGGTCAAATTGGCCCACTACTTAAACGAATAGAAAGTATTGATAGAAACCTAGAATAAATTACAATTTAACTGAGAAGAAAATAAAACAACAACACAGAAAGCAATGATCAAGCTCATAACTACATCGCACGGGATACAAGTTTTGGGTACGTACGATTAAGAAACAATATAAGATTACCAAAAACCATTCGCATCAATCGAGATTAGCAAGCAAAAATAGGTAGGGAATGGTATTCTTATATGTAATAATTCATGAGACCAAGCTGCGATTCCCATCTTGGAACAACCCAATTTGAAAAACATGATATTCATTCAATCAGGTCATTAAACTCGTACATACACATTCAACCCATCTTTATATTTATAGAAGTCAATCTCTTAGGGCATACCTTGCCAGAGGAAGTCGAAGTTTTATAGGTAGAAAATCACAGATAATCAAACGGACGGCGGGAAAAGAGCGGGAAAAGAGAAACAATAAACTGCAAGCCGGGTCAAATGTAGAGAATCTAGCACATATATGATCTATATTATACCAAACCTACCTGGTAAACATTATCGGGTTGGCCCTGATCGAGAATGGTCTTCACTAGATTGCAGTTGGTAAGATGATATTTGTCAAAGAATCCATCCTCCACCTGTGACCCCACACAGGATGAGATCTAAAAGCCAAAGGAATAGATAGAGCAAAGAAAAAGAAAACAGAAAGAAAAGAGACAAAAGAGAAAATGAACTTGTAGGAAGCGGGATGTAAAAAAATAATGTAAGATAAAAGAGATAGAACAAACAGGTGCAAGTAGCCAAATACAACAGAAGACAAGAAATACAAATACAAGGGCATAAGAAGTAAATATAGGGCAGTAAACATGTGCATATCGAAGGAGAGAAAGAGCTTACACAAAAAGTAAATTTCAACCTTACCTGCCACTTTACCGGTCTAACACTAAACCGAATCGCACCTAGCTCTTTACTGCGAGCTGGTGGTCTATTCATGGCACCATCCACCCAATAGGATTCAGGAATGGGCCAAATACCAGGGTGGCGTAGATCCTTAATAAGGATATTGGATGCTGGTTGGGCCTCAAGTTTAGGGCCTGCATGAAAAGGATAAAGGAGGGAGAGAGAGAAAGAGAAAGAGAAAGAGAGAGAGATAGAGAGAGGGAGAGAGAGAGAGAGAGAGAGGGGAGGAAAAAGAAAGAGAAAAGTAAGAGAAAAGTAAGACGGGGAATACAAAAACAAGTCTTAGAGAATGTAAGAGGAGTTTGGGTATACTAGTTGTCTCTGTCAGTTTAGCAACTTATGTTTTGATTTTCATAAAGATGAATCCGAGAGAAGCCATAGTTAGTCTGGCATTCCGTATTAATAATTATATTAAGATAGAAATTTTTAATTACATATGTCTTCGTGTTAGTGTTCTGACCGGCCGTCAGGCTTCTCCAATGAGGATTATTGGATTACCCAATCACCAAAACCTTATAATATGCCAATATTACATCTCTGGGTGGTACCAAAGAAAGCATATTGGTTAGCCTTTATAAGATGTTTCTTAACTCGATCTATACACATTTTATATTTTGTACAATTCCTATAGTGTCAATAGGTAAGTATGCAATGCCCTTTAGCCTCCCTCTTAGTGGGGTGGTAAACAGGTGTGACGTGTGCTTAACAGGGTAATCTTAAGGGCAGTCCAAAAAATAGCTTACATATCAATTGGTTTGTTCATTGAAATTGTTTAATTCGTTAATTAATCAAAATATAGATCGAGTTATATTCACTAATTTTTTTCATTATTATATATTACCACTATTATTACTATAAGTGCATTAGTGTATGCTTATCAGTTAGCATCCATAGATGTACATAATTCTTCTAATATAAAAAATAATTATAGCAATGAGTAAAGGTATATCATATACATATATATGTACATACATATACACACATATACAGGTCTACACAAAAGCAACCTGGACAACATAATACTGAAAAACGTCGAATTAGAAAGAAAATATATACAAAGTGAGAGTGGGTTTAGCATGGAGATGGCACTACAATACCCACCAATGCCTTCGTTAGGTTCACCCAATAGCCGTTCAAATGACACAACCACGCCAATCTGAGGAATATTTTTAATTACGCTATCTATTACCCCCTTCAGTTTTCCACAGTCCACACAGTCATATCTTCTCCTACCATGTTCACACACCCCTGACCCTCCTCCAAATACGTCTTTGACTATTAGCGATAATCCACCAGTCACACGACAGATTGGATTGATAATGTAGTCTGGACAGGACGCTTCCTTTCCAAAATGATGGATGATAGGAACTAGTGGCTGATCACCTTCTATGATGGATGGAAGGCGACTGGATGGGTCTACCCCGGGAATGCACAAGGTGATACCAAACACACGGTGGTCCCATCTGGACAGGGAAAGAGAAAAAGTTAGAGTAAACGAGAGGTGGAGATTATTTAAGTATGTTTGCAAGTGATTGTTTCCCATTAATAAAGCACTTCAAGACCCTATTTAGATACCTATCATTCCTTGCTACTGTCTAAACTATACCAAAACACATCAGCAAATACATACTCATACACGCACACCAATAACATACACTATCAATATATAGCTACACACTGATTCTCTTCATCTATTTTAGCCGTCACCTCCACCACCTCTACCAACTCACCTAAACGGTTCCAATTGCAATTCCGCCCCAGGCCAAGGAGCTACCACGGGAGGAAAGGTGACTGTATCTGTAGGTATAGCTGGACTGGCAGACCGTGGAAGGGTAGGAGGGCCTTGGGGTGGGTTCAGTAACATAGAACCATCAGAGAGGAGAATCACAAATGATGGTTCCACGGTCCAGGGTCGCCGCCCCTGACAGAGTGAGGGGTAATATCAATAAGGCGAGCATGTGTATATTTGGGTGATTGGTGTAGGTGGGAAAGAGATGTAATTATAGAAGGGATGTTATAAAGAAATAAAAAGACATTCCTATATATATAAGCGCATATATATGTAAAGATAGCCAGATATACTAACCTGGGCATACGAATCCACTCCTGTTTGAAAGCGAGACATATTCAGATAATCAAACACATTCCTAAGGGCCATCCCTAGGGTAGAGGTATCTACAGCCTTGAGTGCCACCAACTATAGAAATAAAATGAGTAAGAGAGGTAGGGGTGATAGATGGTGGGATAGAGACAGGAGGAAAGTAGGTATCAATAGAATAAATAGTGATAAGAGTCAATAAACGTGGGCTGGTATGTGTTAGTACTAGCAGTGTTTATACAGGAATACATACAAACTATGCTCCATTGTATGCACTAACTTATACAATATAAAGGTGGTACTTTTAAAAACAGTTATTGATCAGATAAGACAATGGGAGAGTCGTAAAAGAGAAATGAAGAGAGTGAAAGGTAAAAACGAAGTAGAGATGTTAAGAAAGGAAGATATATATAAAAACATTGTACCTGTGCTTCAAAAATAGAAGGTGGGTCCTTTGGTGTTAGCTTTAAAGCTGACATCAAGTCTTCCTCAAAGGTCATTAGGCTATATACCACATGGTATATTGGATTTACTTTCACTTCTGAAATGAAATTTGAAATACACCTCTTGGCTACATCTAAAAGGGTTGTACCATAAATGCATCTTTGGTTCATGGAAACACTCGTGTCCAGAAGAAAAACAATATGAACAGCTTGCTTATTTTCAACTACAGGTGGCACTAGGTTAGGTTGATATCTCTGCTGTTGTTGTTGTTGCTGCTGTTGCTGCTGTTGTTGTTGTTGCTGTGCTAATTTAGGGTCAGTAGACACAACTGGTTTTGGAGGCCAAAAGGCAGAAGGTGCGCGTTGCTGTGGTGCTGGCGGGGTAGATGGACCATTGGTTTCCGCTGGTCGTTGGGGGGAGTCATTGCCTGGGGGTGTCCAGGCAGGCACAGCCCCCAGGTCAAGAGCCATGTTTTGAGGTGCTGTACAGGTATGATAACGCCGTTCTCTTTGCCGTCTCCGGTGTTATGGCTGGAAAACTAGACAAATATAAAGACCATGTAAGTGTGTAAGTGTGAAAGTGTAAGTGTAAATGATTGAATAATATACCGCTTAATAGCATTTGCACGGGTATAGCCTAAATAATATATGATAGTTGTAATGGTGTTTTGCTTTTTTATGAATGTTTCATTATTATTTGATAAATAGAAGGACTATGATATGCTCTGGTACTGCATGAGATTGCTTAATATTAAAATTGATATATGATATGGTAAAATAAATATCACTCGAATTTAGAGGTGCAATATCTGAGGATATCATACTATAACAGTGCGCTCTGTTGCGCTACATTTCCATCTTATAGTTAAAATTTTGTAATGGTATAATAGTCAGTGAGCCAACTTGATTAATTTTAATTACTTATAAAATAAATAAGTTTAATTGAATATAGGCTTAGGAAACATTTAAAATATTTAGACAGAGCCTTTTATATAATAACATTAAATTATGTCAGCTTTATATCCTTAATAGAACTTGCCACATAATTTTCATTTTGCCAAAACTTGCGGTTTATTGCTAATGAGCCAAAGTGTATTTTTTTTTGGCAATGCATTTTAGCTAGTTGGATCTTACCACGTATCACATACACCCAATTACTTGCCCTTCTTCTTTTTTCTTGTAAGACCATAATACAGTGTAACATATATTTATATATTTTGTTTCATTCTCTAAACTACAGTGTTATAGTCTATATACATATACAAGCAATCTGCTTAGAAACTTTAACATGAATGTGGTAGCAAGGGCTTTAAGGGCTGGTCACACTACTGCTCGAACCCTCCGTTTTGTACGACCACTATCTGTAAGCCAACGTGTCACAATCCATTTTGAAATCTTTTTCACCTTAATTTTCTGTCATTGCATTGCTTGCCAGCTTATTTTTTCCATTGTCTAACTATTAATGTTTTTTCCACAAAGTCATAAATCTTGATGTAATCTATGCAGTATATATCTCCTTTTTAACCCTGCTCTATTCTTTTTCTCTATACATTCCTCTCCACGCTAGCTGTAATATACATTGCTTAGATCTTTACTTATTAAACTTCCTAGATAGGTGATTTTCACAAAGGACGAGGTATATTATACTAATAGTTAACCTGTATTTTTATTTATTGCCAGACGACGATCAGTGACTACTTTAATATTTTAGGATTAAGCAAGAAAAGACGAGGACTTTCCTACGCCATATTGGTAGGAAAACTTTACTATTGTTTTTGTGTATTTCTAGTTGCTAAACTATCAATACTTGATGTGTCCCAGCTTATATCCTTGGCATGTCTTTGTATATTGACAGATAATAATAGATTGGTATAGTAGTTAGGAGACATTTGTAGAGTTTTGTGGTAAAATGTTAAAGGTAGCTGGGATAAAACAGACTAGCAAGGGTATACAATATCTGCATCCATCTGGCTATTATTTCACTGAGAAAGAATAAAACATTCCTGCGTAATTAATTACTTGGTGTCACTAATCATATTTAATTAGGACTAGTTTGTTAAGTGAAATCTAGCTATGGAATTTACCGTGGTTTATTAGATAGTGTTGGCTATTGGTTTTTAGTTATACGTAATGATACATGATGTAAACAAGACACGTAGCAGCAGAATGATTCTTTGTATATTTCATATAATGACGTATATATTATACTGTTTTGGCTTGATATATTAGGATGGTCCTGCTTGTGTCTCCCCTCGCAATCCTGTACCGGAACATATTGTACGGCCAGGATATGCCGAGAGCGGAATACCACCAGGTAAAAAAATAAAAAAATAGCTTAGCAGTGGGGTGTTATGAGACACAACATAAATGATATTATAAGATAAATTTATCCATATCGGCTTGTGTTTTATTGGTTTTTTTATTTACATGGAACAACAACCAACAATTGCAAGAAAAGAATCGAAATAAAACACAAAAGATATTTATTCGGTTATAATTATAAAAGTCTATACATAGTAGATGTAGTGCAGATCGGGTTGTAGTCATATTGTATGCCGCTGTGATTGAAGTATTTTTTTTTGGTTATCCCTACGTGAGGGTATTTCTAGACAGTTTGACTTATGTTCAAAATTCTCTTTCCACGACAAGACTGGGTCACATAATCCTGCACTGAGATTAAATAAAGTTTTTTTTGTTTTTGAAGTTGATTTTGCTGTAATTAATGTCTAATATTCAAGAGAGATAACATCGTAACTGCCAATTATGTACAAAAAATATATTAATGATATCTACCCTATATATCTAAAGCTGTACAGTTTTAAATTTTTTATTCTAAATTCTTGTTTTATACGTTCTACATTGGTTTTGTGGCCTGTGTGTGGGTCATTTAATATATATATGGATAGATTTACACTTGCTTGCATTTGTATCTCCCCAAAACATTTGGATCTGCATTCCATTCTAATAATAACCTAGCAAGTTGTTTCCGTATGACAGTTGTGGTGTTATGGAATCTAAGTTAACATTATACTATACACATTACCCTGTGTTACTCACTA
This sequence comes from Ichthyophonus hoferi, assembly GCA_002751075.1. NCBI lineage: Eukaryota > Ichthyosporea > Ichthyophonida > Ichthyophonidae > Ichthyophonus > Ichthyophonus hoferi. Next base: position 66,721 of record NAOQ01000167.1, on the reverse strand, counting down.
GTTATGACTTTGTCATATTAGCTATATTACATTACTATTTCTATCTCTGCATTTTTCTCGTTTCTATTACTTTACACAACTCTTCCTTCTATACACTCTTGAAAACCGACCTGACGGCCTATGTAAGTAGGGTCAGTTTTAATATATCTCTGGCCAGGAATCAAAATCGTAGATTAAAATTTAAATTCTCATACACCTTTACCATATAGTTCAAGAACATATGCCACGCATTAACGATGCAGAGACAATAGAAAAGATCTCCAAAACCTGCAAAATAGGTCGGATGACATTGGCTTATATTGCTGATTTTGTCAAGGTAACAGCTATAATATAACCAGTTGTGTGGTTATTATTGGCTCCTTGGTTGATGTCTAAGTGAATAATTGGCTGTTAACCCTTGGTGTTTGTCTTTTTCTATTAGCCATATTTTTATGAATCATGAATGCGATATTAAAATGTATAGGCCTATTATTATGATACATATACAATACAGTAGTATTTACTTGAGATAATTGTGAATGTATTGTATGCACTTCATTGACTTGTGATGGATATTTAAGACATACGACCGTAATGATATTAATATAACATGCACCTAAGCTATCATCATACAGGTCTATATGTAAGTTACAATGTTTAGAAAGAGCATAAAGATAAACATACATGAGCATGAACTCAGTTTATCAACTCTAGACAACGCTCCCACTTGCACTAGTGTTAATATATCCACACATTACATATACATGTATAAAAATTAACTCACTGCTACGTATAAATACACTATATTATATTATACTGTACTGTACTATACTATACTATATTACTATATTATACTATACTTTACTATATACTATACTATATATACCTATAGCCCGGAGTTACCACAGACGAGCTAGACAAGCTATGTCACCAGTTTATAATAAACCACGATGGCTATCCTTCGCCTCTTAATTATATGAGATTTCCAAAGAGTGTATGTACGTCAGTCAATAATGTTACAGTGCATGGCATTCCTGACAGGTTAGTCGATCAATATACTGTAATTTTAATTCTTTATCGTTTTTAACTTTTAATTCAGTGTGAGATCAAAAATCATTAGGTTTTGGATATTTAACATGTTATTAAGCTCATATGTTGCTGTCGCCTTTATCTACCTATTCCTATTCTTACTTTTTTAAATCTACTGGCCCCCGTGTGTAAACCTCACTCTATCAATATATATTTTTCCCCTCCAAGACTCTATCTAACTCTCTACTGCATTTGCTAACGTTTCTGTCTGTATTTCATTTCTCTACCAATATACAGTATTAATGATTCTATCCTTTCCCCTACCGAGCCAGACTTTGTACTGTACTATTTTAATGGCTAGAGAGTGAAATATGAGTGCTACTATAGCTATAATTAATGATCATTTAGGTTATACAAAGCGAGACGCCTATGTGCGGGAGGGGTATGTTGTCTTTTATCCAGTTACAATAACCTACTAAACCTGGTAACCATGGTAATCATGCACTTCGTGCAGCCGGCCACTTGAAGAGGGAGATATTATTAGCATTGACGTCACTGTATATAAGGATGGGGTGCATGGTGATATGTGCAATACCTTCCCGGTAGGGAAGATTGATAAAGAGGCGCAGGTAGGGACTATGAATATATATGTGCATTACATCACTGGGTGATTGTGGGACTTAGTTATTAAGAACCAGCATTTGGCATATATATTTATTTACTGATGATAGGTGCATGCTTGTATTTTTAAATATGTATGCACCAATCCCACTGTAGCTATATTTATATAGAAATGCCATCTTCACTTGTATTCGCCCGTTTTTTATTATTGTTATTTATTATTTTAATGTGCGGTTATTACTAAACTGTACGTATATATGTTTTTTTAAACGGGCAAAGATCAATAGGGCTTCTAATTTAAAACAACATAGATGGGTGAGAGACAAAAAAAGCAATAAAAATATAGTTAGGGTTTTTAAAAGGCTTGACGCTGTCTTATATATTTTCTGCATGGAGATGGGTACGAATATATTTTATTTATATTCATTCATTGGCGGTTAGCACATGGGTACCCAATCGTGACTCTTAGTGGGCCAAGTCCACTATGTTGATGTTGTGTATTGGTTCCAAAACCACTTTTAAAAACAAGCATTTTATAATTTTTAATATTTGTTTATGATATGTTATAACTTGTGATAACACCAAAATGATATTTTAAAATCTAAAGAACCATCTAAGACATTTTATTAAAACAAAAACTAATACAGATAATGCTAAATGGTGGGAGGTATTGATAATATAAGTACAGATAAGGATGATGCAAGAGTGACGATCCTTCCATCTTGCCTTTATAGAACATACAAACCTTGTCATATATGAAAATCCGCTTGAATGCATATCGACCTATACATACCAACGTATATGCTTAATAATACCTGGTTTTACACCGAGAAATCCGTCCAATCCTTAGGCACTTACACACTCTTATCCAATCGTACATTTACACCTATATGTACTACCAATTAAACATCTATAAGAAATTGATAGATGTGGCTAAGAATAGCGTGGATCTGGCGATTGAACAATGTAGACCCGGAGAAGAATTATCCGTGATTGGAAATACAATAGAGTATGTATGATATATATATATATATATGCTTCATCTAACAATAATAGTATAGTATGGTATAGTATATGATTAGAGTATAGATAAGGTGTGACTATATATATGTATGTATTATAATGAATTATATGATACCGTAGTGTATTAACGTAACTTATTGTAATATACGTATAAAGCCATATGTTTAAATAATACAATGATTTATTCACATTTACTGTTTTTATCATAATGCGATCATTTGAATTATTTGCTGTACCTATAACAGAACTGCATATAACCTTAAAATACCATTTTAATTTTGATTGAATTGAAGTATTTGTGCACCTGCAATCATGCGTGCACACAATTTAATGGTTTATTATTTTAATTTTTTAACTAGGATTTTTGATTTGCCATTGTTTTAATAATTTTCAACATTGGTAGAAAATATTATTTTTATATTTAATGTTGCTTATAGCGTGAGTGCGTGATCAGAATGAAAATATTTTAATTATATTACTATATAATTATAAAATGGTATAAAATAAATGAAAACGGAAAGTATTGATGTATTGATTTATAAATAGAATAAGGTGTAAACGACAGAGTTATAATTTAATCTTTTCGTACTTACTGAAGACGACTATATCTTCAACCTGGGTAAAGATACGTCGTCACAATCAAGTAATTAATTAAGACTGGGCTATTAGTGCTCTTAATTAATTAAATCAATTAATGATTAGGTTGCCACGTAGTCTACATATAGTAATATGGTATACGATATTTAAATAGTTTAAATGAGATCTGCCTAAATACTGATCTTTTATCTTGATATTTATTCCATGGCCATAATTAAATGGATACGATAATAATTACAACATAAGGAGATAATAACTTAACAAAGTGACCTAATAACTACAGCACAGTGAGATAATAACTACAATATAATTAGATTATACCTACGCAGTCTGAGGGTGATAATACTAACACATATACTGCAGACCGTACGTAGACGAAGAAGGATTCAGTGTGGCTACAATGTTTATAGGTCATGGGGTTGGAGTTGACTTCCACATGGCCCCACCTATATATCCCTATGGTAGGTTGAGTCAGCATGTCGCCAACCTCTCCTCTTGTATTTATGTATAATAACCTTTCCTTTACTTACCGGTAATATTGGCTTTTATTTGTTTATGCAAGTACTTTTATTTTTATATGCACACTGGCTATAAATTATTTTGTGGTTTTTTGTTTTCTATGTTTTATTACAGAAAGGATATTTATTAACACGGTAGAAACCAATATTTTTTAAATATTAACTAACTTGTACAATCCACAGCCAATTGTGAACCAGGACCCAGAATGGAACCTGGTATGGTCTTTACAATTGGTAAGCCCACGTTTGTTTTAATTATTTATTCGCTGCTCATTAACTCTAAACCAATAGCAATTAGTAAGTCCATATGTGACTTAATTAACTCCTCACTATTCATTATCTCTAAACCTATAGGAATTCGTAAAGCGATATTTGTTTTAATTGGTTTCTCACCGTTTATTAACTCTTAAATAATAACCATTGTTTGACTAATACTTCGCTACTTATTTACCGCTTGTTTTTTGTTCAGTATTTAGCTTGAATACAAATGGGGCCTATTGTAAAATGAAATATGGTATGGACATTAAATCGACACTAGTCTCTACTGTTTACATAGATATATAGGGTCTATCATAAACTTTTGTGGGAGAAAGAACAACAAAATGTTATAGTATAGATAGCTATACTCTAGCCTATAGGAAATATTATTATAATAATCCAATTGGGAAAATATTGTATTTTACATCGATATAGTGATAATCATAATAATATAAATAGTAGTATATACATATACATTTATTTGATGTAGACTCTTGTATGATATCATAGGCTTATACTTTTCTATACTCATACATGTTAATGTTATCTGCCTGCAAACCGACTTAACTAAATATTTCTTTTCGTTCTATTTTTGCACACGTACACACATGTATTTCTACGCCTCCATCTCAACCTTCCAATCATGCCATACTGTATGCTAATATGTAGATGTATTTTATAGAACCAGTCATATGCGAGGGAAGCACTGATAATAATAGATGGCCCGATGGTTGGACACATGTCACGACTGATGGAGGCAGAGCTGCACAGTTTGAGCACACCGTACTTATTACAGAAACAGGCGCTATAAAACTATCTGTTCTTTAAACCTATGGAGAAATGAAAGTTACTGCTCACAATTAGCCCTGACCATTGTATTGAAAACAATACAATACCTTCCTGTCGGTAGTTTAGCATACACTTATAAATAAATTTCACAGTTTGCCTGGTAAGATTAGTAGTCTGTCAACGCATTGTAAACATGCACAGTGCTGTTCCTGGATGTATCATGACCCATAATAGTGTTATACATATACAAAGCCATTCCTACAGGAATTTCATCATTTGTATTAGTGTATTACTTCTTGAATACACTGGCCATATAAGCATTACGAAATCTACATTTTTACAGATTGCTCCTGACTTTAATCCTTAGGGGAAGAGAGACACAGAGTTTACTCTCCTGTTATGGGTCCAGTATATATATTCATATTAAGAACGATCATATACGTACGTATTTCGCGCATTCCTAAAATGACCTTAAAATCGATTTATTTCTTCTTTATTTTAGTCTTACATTCAAAAATTGTTAAATCAATTTCTACTGCAATATTATATTAAATATAACAAGTAATACTCGGAGTACATAAATAAGGGAACATAGGCATACATATGTAATAAGCATTGATACAATGCACTCACCTCTGCATATCTACAATGTCATAGACTCAAACCTTGTAGAATGCGTTTTGTTGTTGTTTAATTATTAGGCTTTCGGTGTTCTCAACCAATACATCTTTAGATTGGTTTCCTCTAGTAGTCAATTATGATAGTATACATACATAAATTGTATTTTCTATGAGATCAGTTCATGACCAGTCACCAACTAAAGTCCATAAAACTTGTTATCAGATTGTAGCTGACAGTGGATGGAAAAATGCATTAATAGTATATATATATATATCTCTCTCTCTCTCTGTAATAATGGTTTCACGTGCCAAAGCCCAGGTATGCTAATAGATCAAAAAATCCTTCCTCCAATTAATTATATTCCATCACTAATTGTATGTACCTACAGCCTTTACCTAATAAGAACATAAGGTTATACGGTCACTGTGTTAAGCAAAGTAACTCAAACAACAAAGCAAAAATATTATAATCTCTACTACATGTATCCACATGTGGTAGGGAGTAGATAAAAGTATGTGGTGTACACAGGGAAAAAAAAAAAGATAAAATGACGACTATACCACATCCAATATTTTGTATGTTTTAAAACCAGAAGCCTTCCTAAAGCCATTATAATGTACGATTTAAACAACAAAGCATATTTGATTAAAACTTCTAGTGGCATATTTCTAATCAGCTTTAGTTAGGGTTTTAATTAGTTTTTAGAGCCGTTTAACTGCTCCAGAGCCAACATCAAAGCGTGGGTTCCCAAATTGCCATTTCCTTGTGCCTTTAATGCCACGTAGAGCTGTAAAGTACATTTGTATGGATAGAACCGGTTAGCAATACGATGACCACTTCGGTCATATACTGGACTAATGACTTCAAGTATTGAATTGTGTCTACTCAATCAAATAGTCAAATCATCTCTTAATAATTTCTAAAATAGTATGCTTATGGGTCCACGCATATATATGGATTAACGCTGGGCTTGGATTGGTTCAAGGAAGAACGCAAAAAAAAAAACATAATTGCATTTAAAGTAGTTGCAATCAATTAATATATGAGTAAACGTACAAGATTAAATGGGTAATGGAATAAATATTATTAGTAAATTAATAATGATACCGTTCCTGAAAAAACAAAACGAAGATGTATAGCCTTGTTAAATATAAAACAGTGGAATGTAAGAGTACAACAAAAATGATAACCGGAAATTTAAAGTGATAAGTTAGCACTAGAATTCCCGATTTAGCATGTGTTAAGAGTTCGCTTCTACTTTCCTTATAGTCTGGATACAAAAACAGTTTTTAAAACAAATTGTGGGAAATGTAAAACGAATAACCTTATAATGATGCATATATATTATTGCAGAATATAGATGGGTAGAATATTGTCAAATTACAACAGTATATTATACATGTGTATGTATCTGTGTACATGTGTGATCTTCTATAAATAAAAATTCGGGTAGATACGTATGCTAGGATACAATCTGATATGTCTAATGACGTACTGTGGAAAGACACAGTAAATATGTGCCTGCACATATAAAAAATATAAAAGAGTATGCCAACCTGATGAGCTAAGGCCAGGCCTGGCAGAGAAAGGTTCATAGCACTTGCTTCTTGCAGGGCTATCTCCATATCCTTGACAAAATGGGTCACAAAGAATCCCGGGTCTGGGTGATTAAGTGGTGTAAGTTTAAATATATATCTATATATCTTTGCATAGGTTTATATGGAATGCATATTCAGTTGTAGATATGTGAAACTCAAAAGTATAAACAAAATTACAATGATATGAATGTAAGTCTATATATAAATTCTGCAATTTTATGTGTGTGATAGTATGTTAGTATATATGTATATGGAAGCTAAAAGAATATGAGATCATGTAATGTATCATAGTTGATATTAATACAGGCTATTAATATGAACAAAACACAAGTAAAAAGGGTAAGTAATGATCCCATTTTTTAGCATTTTATGTATAAACTGTACGCACAGGATTGGATATGTGGCTGGTCCATTCATCTCTTTGCGGTTATAAAAATTCAAAATATGTCAAGTGAATGATAAAGAGATAAAGCAATAAAGAGAAATAGAGAGAGAGATGGTGTGTACCTCTATGTACACATCTACAAAGCAAGGAGGAAACAAGTAAAAATATAAAAAGAAGTGTAATTTATTGATATGCACTGCATGTCGTGGACAGCAAACAAAGAAAACGATAATAGTTACAAAAGAATCAATTAGCAAGATTGGAAATAATACAAGGAATAAGACAATATCACAGTCGCCCCGTCCTTAAAGTTATAGGGAAGCACGAAATATATCATATATCATATATAGCATAATTACCAAAGTTATAGGGAAGCACGAAATATATCATATATCATACATAGCATAATTACCAAAGTTATAGGAAAGCACGAAATATATCATATATCATATATAGCATAATTACCAAAGTTCCGGTTGAGAATACGGGGCCCATAGTTGGTGAGACTCCAAGAACCTGCCGCACCTGCAAAAGAAAGAGAGAAAGAAAAGAAAAAAGGAAAACAAAATCAATAGGGAAGAGATAGAGCAAGATAAGGAACTGATAGTAAGTATGAGCAGAAATGAACAATGTATGTCGCATATCTAAATTGTACGGAGGCACGCAAGTCCGTATCTATCTCTCTGCGTGTATATGTATTGATATAAGGGTGGGCTGGGATACTCACCTGTACTCACAGCCTTCATCACTGTCTCCATATCTAACCCTGCTTTGTGGCCATAGAGGAGGCCCTCACATAGCCCTGGTAATAAGGATTATCGATCAATTCATGGTGTTTTTCCACCCACTTCAGCCCCATTCACCTTCCACAGAGTTTCCTAGTGGGTGTGTTTTAGGGCTGGATTCTGCAATCTACAATAGCCTTCAGATCTTTCGTTCGTTCAGAAGCCAGAGAACTGCCTACTAACATTAAATAATGACAATAGCTATTATTTCCATCGTAATATAGCAACCCTTACTGATCGGTCTCTGTGCAATTTCCACATAAGCACCTAAGCAAATCAAAGCATCGATTCGCTCTGAATTCGAACAGATATATAATTACTACAGCCAACCACGTACCTTTTATAAACACAAACCCCAACTTAAAAAAAAAAAAAAAAGGAAATGAGACCAAGATTAAAATCAAAATAAAAGAAAGAAAGGTTTCGGAAAATAAATATAAGAGCAAGTCGAGTGACTGGACACTTAAAGTCTTACCAATCATCATCGTGGAGATCAAGATCTGATTAACCATTTTTGTGTGCTGCCCCTTGCCTGGTCCTCCAACATGAGTAATGATCTTTCCCATGGACTGATTGAATGGATGTGCAAGCCCATTAAGCTCATAGTAACAATTATATGTATATATATATATGTGTGTGTGTGTAAATGTATGTGCATATGTATATACAATAGTGTGTACAGGTAAAGTCAACGGCAGGCTGTTAAAGCAAAACGGCCAATAGGGCATATCCTATATACCTCTAGGGCCACAGTTTACCATTATACTAATAGTTACTGGGACAAACAGTCAATCATGATTAACATGTAAAACAGTCTGAGAAAATGAACGCCCAAATATTGAAAATTAAAAACCATTAAAATAAAAGTAGCGAATCATGGCAACAATTAAGTGAATAATTATCATGGCGATTAATCCCTTACACCTCTTTTTCTCTCTCTTTATCTATCACTCTAATCAAACTGCAGAAATTCTTACTTCAAAAAATGGCTTTACTTTTTCGAAGTCAGCCAAGTCGCCACCAACCATAAAACTGAGCGTGGCATTCTTGGCACCCACTATAATGTTAAGTATGTATATAGTTAGATATATATATATATATATATTGGTGGGTGCGAGCGTAATAATATACTTGTGTGTGCATATATAGTTGTATATTTGTGTGTATATAAGTGGAAAGGCATGTGTAAATATTTTTATGTAGCTATGCTAAAATGCCTACAACAATAAACTGATAAACTGATAGAGAAATATAATTGAAGTCCGACAAAAAACCAAAAGAGGGAAGGTGGAAAAAGATAATTGCCTAGATCTGAAATTAAAAAAAAAAAAAAAAAAAAAAAAAA
>NAOQ01000167.1:34102-56897 GCA_002751075.1 Ichthyophonus hoferi | reverse complement strand
AAAAAAAAAAAAAAAAAAAAAAAAAAAAAACAAGAAGAGAAAACAAATAGTCTCACACCAATAGAAATACGCACCATCACCACCACTGACTGGTGCGTCCAGGCTACCAATCCCCTTGGCTTTGGCTTCCTTGTAAATCTGCTCGGCCAAAGTAGGCTTAGAGGTTGTGCAGTCCACAAACACAGCTATAGGTGGAGGTTCATGTTTTTAGGTAGTTCAATGGATGTGTTTGTGGTTATACAAATAAATATGGATATATATATATATCCAGTTATATACCCAAATAGGTGTATATGTACATTCAGGGATTTGTAAATATGCATAATGTATTTATGACATATGTATAGGCAGGTAAACCACTAAGAAAGCAATGGTTAGGGCTAAACGCAAGTATGACGTAGAGAGGGTGAAGACCGCAAAATCAAATAAAAAACAAGTTGAAAGTAATAAACTATATACATTGAACCAAGTAAATTTATATTTATCTATCCCATTGGATTGGTGTAGAAATGAATATTATCGTATATATCTACAAACACACTACAATAATATAGTTAATGCAAAGGAGTAATGTCCACACTAGGGAGATGTGTGTAAAAGATCACGGCATATAAACCAAATCAAAGAAAAATGAAATCGAACCATCATTACAAATACATATATATGATTGGATACTTACATCCAGACTTAAGTCCGGCCAAGACACCGGTCTCTCCCAGGATTACCTATAGGCCAATGATTTCTAGTGTCAGTTATTATGCCATCCAATTTTATGCTCCTAAACAACAATAAGAAACAGCGTATGAACACATGCACATATGCATACAATATATATATATAGGAAAAGGACACATGTGTATATAAGGGAAAAAGCGGGGAACACATATGAACAGAGCCAAGGAAGAAATCTTTGTTTATCATACCTCCTCTACATCCTTGGGGAATCCAACAATAGAGAAAACAATGTCTGAATTCTCACCAACCTCTTTGGCGTTTGCTATAGAAACGATTACGTTTTGTTTTGTTTTGTTGGTGGAGGGGGAATATGAATAACGTAGTCTGTAAGTAGATATATATATATATATAACTATTTTTATATATTGTGTGCATATAAATCCGTAATGAACAGAGATATGAAGCTGAAAAAAGATCAAGTGAAAAATAATAAAACCAAGTTCAGGTTGTATCAAAGGTGCTTGTAGGATATTAAATACTACACAACATTTATTAAAATATTCTAATATTAATGAATTACAAGAGAGCTTTGTAAAAAATTAAGCAAGTGAAAGCTATAATTAAAGAATGATAAATTCAAAACTTTATCTTATCCAATTTTACACTGTCTTCTCTGATCAAGAAATCTACATAAACATGTAAATAGTACCTGCCATAACTGCACCTATTTCCACAAGGGACTTTGCCTTGGAGGCAGTTCGAGTATAAATTGTTACTTGCCCAACTGCTTCATTGCTCATAATATGACGGCACTTTGTATGAAAAATGTAGTTAGACTGTATTCATACTAAATAGGAGGCCATGTGTTATTTTATCTGGATGCAAAAATAGAGTAAGTGCATGGAGAGGGGAGGGGGTGAAGGTCTAAAGAATATTGTATGTTATACAGATCCTCTCATTATATCAAGAAAATTTAGTATTAGCACAAAAGAATAACTGGGTTTTACCATAGAGAGGCCCATAACACCAGTCCCAATCCATCCCACTCTAAGCTTTGGAGTCGTCATAGCTAATCCCGAACTATGTGTCTGGTTATGAGATTTGAAGTGAGAAAGATGTTGTGAAGTATATAAATAAATTTAGGGTAAAAAAATGTAAGGTGAAGGAAAAAGGCAAAATAAAGCAAAGATAGACAAAATAAATCAAGAAGAGACACATGAAAGGGAAATAACTGGTTAGGGGAAAGAGCAGGCAGAATGCTTAAGCGAATAGGAAATGGAATATACATAACTAACTGGATTTGGTATGTATATATGTATAATTATTAGCTAGTCTGATCTTATATATAGAAAGAGACATTCTAGCTGGGTATTGGCGCTGCAGTTTAAATGCATGATTACAGACGAATGATTGTGTACTATAGCACATTGATGTTCCAATGTATTTCATTGGAAAGGTAGCTTTGAGGTTGGAATGCGTTAGTGCTCTAGTAGCCAATTACAAAACACATTTTTAATTTCAAAAAAAAACTACTATTTTCAAGAGGAAAAATCTATTAGAAAGCAAGTAAAAAATTTAATATATATAATTTTCTTTGTTTCCTGCAATTTAATATATTTCTACATTTTAATAAAACAGTATATTTTCTATTAAATTAATAAATAGTACAAAAAATGATACTTTCAATGAATTATAGTTGTGGTTCAATTATGCCAAAATAAGAAAAATACCAACAACTGGTAGTTAGTTTTAAGTCGGATGCCTGATACACGAATCAATGACAGCTTTTTTTCTTCTGGAATGATATCCTGGTGAAGTACTGGTTAAGTATCGGGTTGGCAATCATTGGTTTGTTGGTCAATAACAATAATACAGTACAATTTATATTCCAGGGATTACATCATCCCTTTATTCCTTAAGATTTTTTCCTCTCTAAATCCATTTAACTCTCTTTACTTATTTTTCACTTTATTTTTTTATATATCTAATTTAAAATTGCGGTTCTGATAATTGTGATATTTGAGTTGAAAATGCTTAGCTTGTTATATATATGTTACAAACCAGTACCTTGAATTTACTTTTTTTTAAATTTCGTCCCTTAGATGGAGTTTAACCTGCTCTATCGACACCCTAGGCTATTATCACTTGACATAATGCAACTGACTGGGCAATTCATACAAAAACGCTATATCATTCTAGTTATTTTTTTTAAAAAAATTACTCAAGCTATTATTTACAAACCTATTAACACAACTCTGTCTAAACAACCATACAAGCTATTATTTTACACACCCATTATGATTGCTCAATATATTTTGACAATTTGTACGAATATATATATATATATATATATATAATCTAAACAAATATTATATAAAGAAATATATTATGAATAAGAAAGTAAGTATACCATATATACCTGTCATTAACATTAAGTATCTTAAATTAATATGATCTGAAAAATAATTCACAAATAATTGTTAATGTAACTAAACTGAAGAGTGCGAGGTATTTGAAATGTCTTTTAAACCGTGTCGTTTGTGGCTGTTATCAAATGATTCGAACCATTGTTTTAATTTTAGTTATAAATACAATATACTATATTCTAAATTAGATGTAGTGTAATGTATTACACCCAGATACATAAGTAACAATAATTCTAGAGTCGTCAGGATTCATTATAGAGTTCTTTTCCAACATATTTATTATGTCAAAAACGGTTGACTTACTGAGAATTTTTTATCTTGTTTTTCACTTGCTTGCTATTTCATTTCTAATGTATGCCTGTTAATGTTTTAACCGATATACGCATAGGGTATCTTTGACGAGACCTTTTATATGGGAACCTCCTAAGCAGTATCTTGAGACTGGCGAGAAATGGAGCCTGGGTGTATACGTAATATACCTCTTGGTTTGATTTTTCTCTATTATTTATTATTTTGCAATATTCCCTACACCCCCATCTGTATATTTATCTTTTATTACGAAGTTCCCTCTTTTAACTCAGCTTTTTTTTCTTTAAATTCCGTTTAAGTTTCGTAGTTGATAGAATAAAATTAAAATTTATAGCAATCTGTAGTAGATCTAGTGATTTTTAAACAGGCTTCGGGGTCGTCAATTGAGTGTTGCATATAATAGGACTATATATTATGATATTAATTTTTGCGTTACAAACGTATTTGTAGTTTTCCCATATCGGTATTATACACGTATACAGGCATGCGGGGTTGTTGTGTATGTCCAGGTGTACCGGGGCGTTCATTAGTTGTTTTTGTTCCCTTTTATCCTTCTCCGACTTTTGTTTACTGCAGAGGTCAGAACTTCAGCCAAATTACATGTTTGGGTTAACTGTCTTGCAACAAAATCTAAAGAGCCAAAAAAAAACCTTAAAGTTGGAGGCGGTGAAGATGGCGTGGTCAAAGTAAACAAGGGGATATATATAATACTAAGTGATTGTAGAACTCCTATTTAATTTGTAGAGATTGTTGGAGTTCCTGTCTAGTATATTAAAAGCTATATAGGACATTTGATGATAAATAATGAAATGATACTCCAGTTGTTTGATAATCACAAATTTCGGTTAAAATTAAAATCCTGTATATATATATACGCACAATTATATATATATGCAATTTAATACATATATACATAAAAAAAAACATTCTAATTAAAAACATAGATAAATAAAGCTCACTGTATACATACTAAATAAAAGGATGTGCATACGCTTCTTACAGTGAAAGAAATGTTGTTGTTTTTTCCTTACCGAATTGCTAATCATTTCATGTTTGTCGTGCTTCATTTTTTGGTATCATATTAGACTCACATAATAATAAAAATAAATGTATATGTGCAAGCTTATAAAAGAAACATAATGCTTTATTGTTGCTAAAAGTCATAAATACAATTTCTAGTCCTGTAATATGACGTGTATTATTGCATTTTGTTATTTCGGCGGTAGATGTTATAGTAACTATATTCTGAAAAATGACCAAAAATAGGCCTCTATAATATTCTGTGTTTTTTCACCAGCACTTAATATTTAATCTGGACCTTTATGGCTTTGTGAATTACCAAAGCATAATTATTTGCTTTTTGAGAGAGACAAAACAAAATTATTTGAGCGTTGACAGGTGAAAGCCTTAATATATGTGTATATGGTCTTAAATTTAGCATTAATCCAATTATCACGTTGTTGTTAGTCATTCTCATTAAAAATGATTTATATCAGGAACTCAGTATTATGTATTTTGAATTTCCTTCCTAATTTTTGGCTATTATGCTTTGAAAATTTCGTGTACACATTGATTTATCATATTTGCAGTTTCTATTATTATTATTATTATTATTTTAAATCCATTTATAGTGTTAGCATAGTTTATAAATTTGGTTACACCCATAAAGTACTCCTGTATCATCCAGTATAGTAAGTAAATAGATGGCGGTATATGGTTAATTGATATTGCTCGCTAATATCTAGCTCTGGTATGTATATATATGGTGAAATTTTTAAGACTGGCATAGCTTGAGGTACTCATTCTTTGTTTAAAGGCATTGATGGTATCAATTTATGTTCAGTCTGATTCAACTACAGGATAACAGTACTAAATGAGCATTTAGGAGACAAATAGCTTGTCAGCTTAAGACTCTTGAAACGGTTATCACCCCAACCTGGGATAAATAAAATAGATACATACTACTAGATAAAGAAGGGACCTCTTATTTATGAAATATGATGCCATATTTACTGTTTTACACCTTCCCCTAAACTAGGTTTTCATCACATAAAATTATTTTGTCACCGCCTTCCCCAAAATAGCTAAAAGTTTTCCCCTCCAAATATTACTCACTTGTGATTCAAAAATTACCAGGTGATATCACCTTCCCCAAAATCAAGAATTATACTAAGACTAATGTTTTTGTCACACATATCTCCTAATTAATTATACACACGTTAACTTATTAAAACATAATAACATTAACAATATTATTAAGCACTTCCTTAAAACGTAGACAACAATAACTGACCCAGTATTCCAGAACATATAAATAATGAATTACTACATCCAAATGAACATCGCTATAACCATAAGCCATGCAAACTAATAACACATTACATTAATAAACACTTGTGGCATTTATTAATTTTACGATATGAAAACCTAATTTAGGGGAAGGTGTAAAGCAGTAAATAGGGAATCATGTTTCAGAAATAAGAGCTGCGTTCAGGATTGCGAGCTGTTCCAAAGAAGGCACTTATTGATTAATGACGTCACTACTAGGAGCTTACTATCCGATATCCGATGCGTCTTAAATTGGTTTACGCTGAAGGTGTCATTGGAAGCCACTAGCTGATAAGCATTTTTCAATATAATATTTTATTTGTTATCAAATATTCTTATCAATGAAGTCATTGACATTTTAGATAATTAATTGGCGGTAAGCTCATTAAAAAAGCAATTATTTTATGTTTTGGCTAACAGGGATAGGTCGATCTGCTTACAAAAGTCAGAGAATCAAACTAGGGTTCTGATTATTAATTAGGACATTCTCCTATATATATTAATAAATAATGATTTCCTTATAATCGCCCAAGTGATCAGTGTTATTTTCAGTAATATTGCCAGAAAGCCAAGTTATACTAAAGTGTTGTTTATAGACCACACTGACCCAATAAAAATAGAAAAAACCTTTAACTATATCCAGTCTTCATTAGTGCAAACTTATCCGAGAGAGGAGATCAAATTGTACTCGGCTACAATTATCATAAAATGAGTAAATAAAATATTGCATCTTTCACATAAAGCTTATTACTGCTACTTCTAATCGTTATATTCAATATCACAGCGGTGTTGCATTCTTCGTATCATCACACGGGGGTTACCCAGCTGTACTTATTGACCTAACCTTGAGATATATAAAAAATAAAGTGAGTAACATAATATTGCATCTTTTACGTCAAGCATATTATTGCTACTTTTAATCGTTATATTCAATGTCACGGCAGTGCTGTATTCTTCGTGTCATTACACGGGATTTACCCAGAAATGTGATGTACTTATTGACATAACCTGGAGACAAAAAACTGTTGTATTATGGGCTTGCGTTTCAGTTAAAACTATATAGAATAAAGTAAATTACTCTTGAGGATATTTGACTTACAGGTATAAAAATGCCGTACATTTAGAGTGAGACTCCTGTTATTATTTAGCATTCCTAGAAGATATATTATTAGCAAGCCAACTCCAGTAAATTTAAGTAAACATTTAATTGGCTAAGCCAATTTTAGGATAAAAACATAGATCCTTACAATGAATCCATTGGATACGCACATTGACTGATAATATTTCTGGATTTACAAATAATATTGACCGCAGGTTAAGAAGGGATTATCTAATTTCATAAAGAGGTTTGTGTGTACAAATATATCTTAAGCTTTTCTATACCTATGGTAATGGATATTACAGACATGGTTCTAGTATTTTTTTTTTGGAAAAGCAATCCAAATATAGGAACATAGGTAATTTTGGCTTTACCAGCGATTTATTCTACGGCCAATACTAATTAGTCATGTACTGATTAATATACTGAGCTCAACTTTCATTAATTTTTGAAAACAGAGAAAATTGATACAAGCTCTCTTGATTCATCATCCTGCCCTGGACCAACACAGTTTTATTCTCAATTGGTTTCTTTATTAATCTTTCCAACACTGCAGAACGAATGGAAAGATCTTACTTTAAATAACAGTATGAATCAAAACAATATGTTCGGAAACAGAGTGCCCACAGAGGTGGAAACTGAAAGTATTTTGACAGGTAATTGTCCTATTTTCAGGACGGCTTTAGTTGGACAGATACAAAATAATTTTATAGTCCAGTCATTGCCACAAAAAGTTAAAGATGTTGTGGATCACAAATTATGGTTGGCTAATTTAACACAACACAAAATAGAATTGCCCTCTCCTGAGTCTACAGATATAAACATGAAAAAAGAGGCATTGTTGGAGGGACTGATCAATGCAATTCTGGATGAAAGCTCAACCTACGGAAATTATCACTCAAAAGTTTCTCCTACAATTAAAAGGTGATTTGAACAGGGATTTAACCTCTTTTCTATTTTTCTTTTTGTGTAGCGTAGCTTGTTATCATATAAATTTATTACATTTTATTATGCCAGTTTATATTTATACATACTTACATAATCATCCACTCTCACATTTACGCACATACCTGACTGCATATATATTTATATCCATACATACCTACATACATATATGCATTCATACATACATATACAGGCTTAAATCATGCCATTCTCTTGAAATATTTCCGGACAACACATTTGGTCAAGGAGTCATTCCATATTCAAACACAAATAGTTTTGGCAGTTTGTCCCAGCAAAATGTTTCTTCATTCCAGAAACAAGCACACAATACGGTACTAAGCATAGCTTCGCCGTACTTAAACAAGCAGACTTCAATAGACTTACTAATTGAAAGTGTACAAAATGAACAAATAGACAAATTAAAAGCACGACAGCTCGCTGCAAGTTTAGAGCTTTTACTAAATCAATCAAACCTAAATACACAAAACCTAGAAAACATGTCAAAGAAAGGACTACCAGATGATTCAGGTAATACTACACCATTTAGACTGGGTATAGAAATACCACAGCGACCTGTACTTCGTCAGAGGAGTATGACTTTACCATCTAGGTCTTCGTCAATAACAAAAATAGCAAAGAGATCTCATAGCCCTGTATCTAGCACACGCCGATTTTTAAATGCACGAAGAGTTACACTGAGAAAAATTCTTCCTCAGACTGTTAAGATGCAGGTAACCTCTCCCCCAGCTTGAAAGGTCCGTTTTGAGCATTAGATCAATGCGGTTTTGTGGCGGGTAGAATTTTGATATTTCATTATGTATATTTATATTTATATAGATTTACATTTATGTTCCTGCAGAAAAATAATCTATCCGCACGAGCTGTGCCACGTTTTATCCCTGTGATCTCAGCAAAAGAACAACCAGCATTTATAGCACCTCACTCTGATTTGTTTACACTTCCCAAGCCCTCTGGTAAGTGTAGTGCTGCACATTCATATGACTCTATAACAGGTGTGTTCTCGCTTGTATATATAGGAGTATATATTCTAGTTTGTGTTCGCATATTTTAATACCGTTGGCTATACGTAGGTGTATATACAATGATTATGGGTGTAAATATATTGAACATATGTTGTATACACAGTAAAACAATTAATAACTGTTGCTGATGTAACTATTTTTATATACAGCCGAGTTGGAGTTTGTTCTAGTACGTACATGGGAGAAACTGGGGGTTCGGCATTTTTCAGGTCAACTCAAGATTATACCGAACGATGATCTGGCTGGTTGGGTACTTCAAGTATGCAAAAGTATATATGTCATGGATTTATTACGAATTAAAATTATGTATAGGCAAATTATGATTTACAAACCATTGTTGTATGTGTCCATGTCTATGTATAATTAGCGTATTATGTGATGTTATGTAGCTGCTACTTAAAATATTATGTTTATGCCTCTACTAAAAATGCAGGGATGCACTACATACACGTGCTATTACTATAATAAACATAGATACATCTATTGTACACCGCTAACATATTAAACTCATAACAATATAAAAACACAGGACCATCTTTTTTACTTAGATCAAATTGGATGTTAGAATCTTTCACAATTTAGAAAAGAAAATTATGTATTCCACGCCATTATTTTTCTTTCAGTTATTTAGTAATTTATTCTGAGCACCTGCCATAAACAATATTTATAGTTATTTGACTACAGGTCACCCTTTCGGCTCGAACCCTCATAACACACTATTCCAACGCGATTTTACTGAGACAGACAGGGCCGACCTATGGCTTTGCAAGTCTGGACACCAATGCACTGGTCCTATCTGGAAACCGATGTGATATTCATATCCGTGGAACTCTTGGTACACAGACAGCGTGGGTTTTCCTCTGCTTCCCCTTTTCCTTTCCCATTCATCAATTTATGTAATTTAGCAACATGTAACAATGGGAGTTTTGGATGGTGAATATTTCTGTGTATCTAATACAGTCATGATAATATATGTGCTCTGTGACAGGATGATAGTGAATATGAGATATGTATGTGCTGATTCTTCTTTATAATTCTTAACGTGTAGAAAAAAGGTATGTCACAGTAATTCATAGGCTAATGTGCAAGGAAAGATTTCAAAAAGCAAGTTCCAAAGGCACCCCAACATGTCAATTTCTTACTTTTCAGCCACATATTTTGTTTCCTAATAAATGTTCTTTGTTTCCACTAATCCTCGCCGCTTACATCTTTTCCAACCATTTCCATATATATATTGTTTTTGGTCTTTCTGTTTTCTTTCTTATTTGCTTCAGGTCTTCCATTTAGCCAGTCTCGTCCCTCTATATCCATTTTGTTTCTTTTCTTATGAATATTGATATATGTATAACCAGTCAAGAGCCAGTACTAGGAATGCAGTTGTTCCACTCATCAAAAAGAAGCCCGATGAGTAATGCAGAGTCAAGGACGTCTTTGGAAAGTCCTTCTATGGTATTTTTTATTTAAAATTTTGCAATATTTAGTTTTTTAGTACTTTAGTATGCAATATATATGAAGGTAATTACACTTTAATCAAAAATGTTTTAATATAAAAAATACTTTAATAGGTCCACGCTTATATTGAAAGAGAAAATGTGCAATGGTACAGAAGGAGAAGTAGAGATACTAACCCTCGAATATAAACATATGTATTGTGATGTGCTTGCATTTGTCCTTATGCAAATGGATATGCAATAAATAATTTGTTTTAAAACAACGACAAGTAACAAGCTCAAGGGCACAATATTATGTGAAGAAACACGATCATACATTATTGGATGATGTAGCTCGCTTACAATCTTCCCTCAGTCTTCATTTTCCAGTTAGCATTTCATTATCCAACAAGATGCAGGGCTTAGTTGCACCTGTTTAAACAACTAAAGTAGATAAATATGTACGGAATATAAGTAAAGGTATAGAATATTGTCGTTGGTACAATTATGTGTACAGCCTGAGTGAGCTATATATATAGATGTATGTGTTTGGGAGGATAGAAAAGAAGAATGATTGAACAGACCAAGACACGAATTGTTTTCTCTTTAAGAATAATGGATACAATGACAAGTTTATAGTGCAAGCACTTAGTAACAAGAGCTATCTATTAACATATGTAACCTTTAATCAATATATATATATTTCTTTCCCCATCTAACCTGCACCTTGATATATAGATTCTACCCAAAACTCTCCTCGATCCTATTACTAATCACGGTAAACCCCCTGGTACCGACGCTAAATGTAATAAGCGAGAGAAGTCATTTGGCCCCTCAGTACCACGACCAAACATGAATATGCCACCGGGTAATTATGACTGTCATGTGGTGGATAAAGAGGAGATTGGGTGATATCATTATATAAAACTAGATTACTATGAAAAGCAATGATCAGATGGGATATGTTTGACATTTGAAGTAGAACAATACCACTAAAAAGAATGACAAAAGCAAAAAGTGGCATAAAAGCACACCAAGTTGAATTTGGAGATGTAAAAATGCACTGATAGTAAATCATAAAAGGAGAGGGTCAGGCAAGGAAGGGTAACAGTTTAACTGGTTATTTAATAGTCAGGCCGATTGGTTGAGTTTAATAATATAATGGTAACCCTTGGTCAAGTTGAAACTATTTAGTTTATTCACAAATATTATTCATCATTGGACATAGTCACCTATATGTTCGGCAATAAGTAGATAAAGGTTACCACGTGTGGTTGCTGGTGCAAGCTTTTCATATTATATTGTTTATTAACCTATTATTAATAACCACTCTTCCCAAATACACATTTAAAGTATACCCTCTTTATAAAACAAGTAAGAAATGCAGTACATAAAATTTAATTATAGCTATGTAACCCTTTGCCCCTCCCCTCACAGAATGGGTTGATACCAAAAGATTGAGTTTTCTGCGTCCTAAAGCTTCACCTATGAAATCGGTGCAACTATTTATCTTATCTTACTGTTTTCTTTCTCCCTTTTAAATGATATTAACTATCACACTGTATTTACTAAATTTTAACGTCCATTACCACATATATCTACACAAATACACATAAATGTTCAGATAAATAGTAACATTATGAACTATGGCAAGCATTTTTAATAAAAAGACATAATTTTAGAAAAAATTATTATAGTAATTGATCAGTATTCTATTTGACTGCTCAAAGACTCAATCACTGATCAGTATATATTTATAATAGAGAGGTATTATAAACAAGCACGTGGTCTCACCTCGACAGACTGAGTGGAAAATGTAAGTATGCAAATATAGTTGATTACTAATTTGTCTCGCTTTCTGCATATTTAGTGTACGCGGAGATCCTTGAATTAGTTGTAGTTAATGTATAAAATTTGAATGTGTGCTACCTGGGCATGAATATTACAATGGTAATGGCACCATCGGAGTAAGATTGTGGATAGGACCACTGAGATTTTATTATTGTATTGTAGTTCATAATTACGTAAGGAATTTGAATTTTATTATACACGTTGAAATTCTACTTTAGATTGAATAATACTTTTCTTTTTTAACTTCGCACTAATTGTTAATTAATATTCCAGGGGGACTCCAACTTCATATAAGTTGACAACTACGTTTAGAAATGTGACTGTCAACAGCACAATGGGTATCCAAAAACAAGGGTGATGAATGTCACTATTTTGGAGAACAAATCTAATGCATTAGGGCGGTATGGCTTTCACAACCTATTTGCACATATACCAACACATTTTCTATTCTTATAATCACCAACATATATAAATCCATTCTTCACATATATATACGCCATTATAATTAAGCATACTTACACCTACGTATTTGTTTTGATGCTTTCATGCTTATGATCACATACTTATATATAGTTGTGCTGGCTCAAATGGATACAGATTACATTTAACTATACACTACTTTACACATTTTCCTATACACTTTTCTGCCCACTCACAATGTTTTTATAATATTGGGGTCCGCTTATCAATAATGTAAACTGTACAATTATTTGCTTTGTTTGTAAAGACAATTATAGGCTCATTAAACTTTTCCAATATTATAAGTATATATTACCTTGAACATTTATATATGGCGGTACTACCTTACATCCGTCATCCCTGTGAATCCATACCTCAATATGGATTCCTGTCAATGCCTATTAAGTCAATACACATTGCTTGAACACGTAGAATGTATATAAGCCTTCATTTAGATATGTTGAAATGCTGGCAATGGTGTGAAGTGAAAAAACCTACAAAATATTACATAAGTATTTAAAGAAAAACTCGATAATAATCAATTAGGTGCAAGTCAAGCATTTTTTTACGTTGAATAATTTTCAAATATAAAAGACCACGGCAGGGTAAGCCGCTTATTATCCAGGCACAAGCCAACTCTACTTCCTTATAACTAACCCCTGTTGCCTACACGCAGTCATATAACCAGCGATGTCGCCAGTGACGGGCATATTCCTACCCCAGCTTTTATACCTTAGATATTCTAGATTCCATAAGTCCTGTTTCCTTCAATATAGTCATGGATTCTAACCTAAATAGAATAGTCGCCCTTAATATGGTATTTTCATTTTGTTAAGAGTCCAGTCCCACCTCGACGGATGATAGTACATATAATAATATCCTATACTTTCTACAGTTATCAAACTAATATGGGATATAGTTGAGTTGGAAGTTTTATTAAAAATAAAATGTATTTTAAATATGACCACTGAAATGATCATAAGCCACACAACAAAGCCTTTCAATGGAATATAGGAGAAACGGTGTAGATGCAGTGCTATAATATATATATATATAGCGACTTTTCGAATGTTCAATATATGCCTACCTCAACTGTTAGGTGCCAAAATTTTCGATAGCTTTGTTAGCAAGAATTTAGGAATCAATATGTGCGGAATATGGGCTTTAATGAATTCCTTGGCTGTAACGTGGGACATCGATGACATTTGAATGAAAATTTAAAAGAAATTAATCAACTCTTTAGAACAATTGGTTTTATTTTATAAATATTCATACTTTTATGAGATCAATGCACATAACTGTTTTTTTACATTAGAGACAGGCCTTTGATGAAAGTAATCAAATCATACATTCAAATGATTATTATAGCGTATTAATTAGTTAATCAAGGGCTTCCCATATTACTAGCTTTGATATTTTCCTAAACGAATATGCATTTTCTTACGCGTTATACGTTAACAAACAATTACCAATGTGAAGAAAACTAAAAAAAAATCGGGTCTCGGTATTGTTCTTTATAGTAAATATACAGTATATGCAATTTTTAAAATGTCAAGAAGTACTGAAATGAATGGAGAGTTATTATATAATACATAATTTACCAAGACTCGTTCAAGATTGTAGAAACATTTTGAACAACGGAAAAAACAAAAAAAAATGTTAATGTAGTGATTACCCTTAAATAAACCATATTATGCTTGCATATTAGTATTTATCAGCATGTCTCCAACGTAAATTTATATATTGATTGCCTTTATAGATTGCAACTAATATGCTTTTCATCAGTAAACCGTTACTACTTCCCTAAGTTATGAGTCTATTCTTGCATTATGATTTTGTAAATATAGTAAAATACTGTACACACAGCCTAGGGTTATATAGACTATATCTAGCCTATTCCTTAATACTAACAAAGACTCAGAGAGCACTTACTCGTTCAGCTTTGACCTAGGCAGCCACCTGTCGTAGAAATCTTAATAAACATTTACCAAAATCAAAAGTACAAAAATATTACTACTTAGACAACTGTAGTATTATTATGCTTTTATGCAGTAATAGTACGCTTCCAAAGTGTTCACGATACGTGAAGTCAAAAAGCTACGCTCAACCGAGTAACCTTGTACAGTGTTAAGGGAAAGCAATCTAACGGGACTTCCAACCTAATGTAATAACCTCAAAATTCCCTTATTTTATTTAACTGGACCGAAAGAAAACATGAAAATAGGAATAAATATCGTTTATTAGACTTACACTATATTGTTTTGGATAAAATATGGCCGGATCCCATGAAAATATAGAAAATATTTGATGAAATAATGTATTTCTCTGGGATATAACGCCAATGTCAGATACGGTTACACAGTCAATTATCATTACACTTACTTAGTTAACAGACTAACATATAACATGTAACATGCATAAAAAAAAAAAAATCTGGTTGCGTTGGCATATATTTTGTTGCACTAAATACTGAAATTATACAAGTTAAAATACAATTATCAGGCATTTCACACCGTTTATCTTGCAGATGAAATATTAAGATATCCCATGAAAATAAATCAAATATCCAATGCAATAGTACATTTCTTGCGATGTCGCGCCGATGTGTCATATGGCTGCTCTCATACTCCATTATCAATAAACACTGGTACATATACAATTGTGATTGTATGTTGATGCTGTTGTAGTAAAGCAAGTAAATAAGTATTGAAAGCTGGACAATAAAAAATGGAGACAGTAGTAGATACAGACGGCCTCTCAGGTTGGTTTTTTTATGCAGCAGCCGATGTTCTTGTTTTTGTTACGGTTTTCTACAGTACGACTTGACTTTTTATGGAAGCTCATAATGAATTGTGCAGAGAAGAATTGGGTTTCCTTCAAATGTGCAACATGGCTATTGTTGAATATATATATATTTTAAATTTATATATACCATTTGGTTTTGATGTCACAAGTAAAACTTCATTGCTTTTCCTAGTAGGAGTATGTTTTAAATCGTGTCTCGTTCAATCCGGTTAGATATCCAACCATTGGCCATGCCCCTACACACAGAGGTTTAACCGCACACACTTAATAAAAAAACTCAATCCTTATTACTTTTTTGGTTTATATATTGATAAATATATATGCTTTTCTGCATTGTCATACATGCCTCTTGCTTCACAGGCTATTATCTCTCTTCTCATTTTATGTCATTCTCTAAGTTACATTATCATATCCATTGTTTTTGTTCAATAAACTTTATATATTCCCTTCTTCTTTTTATTTTCCTACTTCTCCCTTTCTTCATCCTTCAGTATCTTCCTACCTCAAACAGTCATACTCATTCTTCTCTTTATTTACTTGTACACAGTTTTCTTGCACACTTCCCTACTCCTCCTCCCTCCTCTCCCCCTAAACACACCCGTTGTTATTATCCAATTTGACCCTCTTTGATTGTTCCATCTACTTTCAATCTTTCCTTGTATTTTGCTTTTAAATAAACATACATCAAACCCTAGCATACACAGAGCCACACGTGCAAAAATCTAATCTAATCTTTATATACAACACAGCGCTGGTGAAAGCATTCCAAAGTAACCTCAAGAATGATCCTGATACACCCACAGCCGTGGCAGCAGTTCAGGCTATTATTAAATTCATTGAGACTACAGAGGGTTGGTGATTTTATAATTTGTATTTTAGTTGCGTGTATTTATGTGTTCTAGTATGACTGGGTGCTACTTCTAAGAATAATATTCTTACATATTAGTACACCAGATGAGATATATTTAATCTGTGCGCGCATATCTATTAAAATTAAAACCATTTTAAAATTTTAAAATCAAACTTTACATTTTAAATTGGTTTTAATTTTGATTTGGCATACAACTAATCTTTCGTTCTGTTGTTTCGGATGATGGGGCGGGGGGGTATGTGTATAGAATATTATCCTGTTTCTTTTGAGTGAAGTGAATGGCACATAACATGGTATTGAATACAATAAACCACTCGTCAATGTATATACATGCACACACACAAATAATTATTCTTCTATATGTGCATTATATAGGTGTCAATATGAATACTTGAGATCTGCTCCAGGGTACATAGAGCTTATTGCACGAATGCAATATATCCTTTCATTTTTTCTTTTTATTACTTTATGTATCCATTGCCATACACCAGGATATATTCTTCATACGCATTGGTATATACTCTTAATGAAAACAGTGCACGTTTTCTATCACCTTAGCTTTATTTATTTTATAGATATCCCTTCTCATAACCTCTTCGTTCATAGGTCCTTTTCTCTTTCTATTGCCTCACTATCCATACAATTCACGTAGATTCATACCATTATACTATCATTCTTCTCATCCTACCATACACACTTACACTCTATACTCTCTCACGCATACATAGCCACAACCATCATGGAGATCCGTCAGAACATGACTCGCATGGTAAAGGAATTAACTACACATGCCCCTGAGCACATTGTGTCTTTGGCCTCTGGATGTGAGCTTTTTATGCGCTTTGTTACCCGATCTGGCTTCCTTAACGTTCAGGTATTCCTCTTTCTCTTGTCCTTTTCTTTTTTTTACGCTTTCTTATACATTTTCTTTCTTTCTTTTCTCTAATTAGATAGTTATCATAAGTTATCATTGTTTTTTTTTATAGGTAATTATAAATGGAGCACTACATTTTATATTTATCTTGTGGACTCTTACCTATCTTATCATTTTTTCTTTTTCTTTTCTTGTTAAAGTAGTTATTTTAATTTTTAATTTTCTCTTCCCTACAGTCTATATAACATCATAAATGTTTCACTGCACTCATCATGCATTATTATGAATGGCCGAAATGGACTTTGTAACGAGTTATGCTATGATATGATATATTATAATATGATTGCGATTTAATATGATATGGTATGGCATGATATAATATTGATATAGTATGATAGATATATATGGCGCGAGAGAAATTGAAAATATTTTGTGACAATGCTGTGATAAACGGTGATAAAATAGAGGGTATAACACCCAATCATCTCTCAGGATATCAGCGAATGCAAGAAAGTTATTTTTGAGCGTGGCAGCCAATTTGTGAAGAACGCCAATCACAGTCGAGATGTTATAGCCAATGTTGGAAATCCATTCATTAAAGACGGAGCGGTGAGTGGTTGGTTTTATACTGTGTGCCGGGGATAAATATGAGTGTTCTTATGATTGTTTGGTCTTGGGTTGACATCTATCTGTATGTGCATATATGTACATACCCATGTTTGTGTTTATATTCACGGATATGCTTGTGGTGGGCGCAATAACCTATATGATTAGTTGACATTTATATGCATTCCCGTATATATATTAGCCGAGATGCACATATGCTAATTTGCATTACAGTACATGCCAACATGTCGTCGCACTAGTATTTATATATACACTGCTATATCTACTCATAATGATGCATTACCTTACCATGCATAGAGATGATAACACCCACATACGCTCATTTACTATTATTCGGCTCTTTTCTTTTATTCTCTACTACTCAATCTTGCCCATCCCCCATTTTTCTTACTTATATATGTGGGTTACTCGCAGATTATTCTTACACATGCGCGATCACGTGTTGTTGCTCAACTCCTTCTAAAGGCAGCCGAAACAAAACAGTTCCAAGTTTATGTTACTGAGTCTAGGCCAGACTGCTCTGGGTATGTGCTGTCTGTTCAGGGGATTAGGAGAGAGATATATAATTGTGTTTGTTTGCAATGATTTCACTCGATAGCATTTTTTTTACAAAGACTGTAGGATGGTACTACATATTTCTAATCGTATGTACATCAATTACATGATAGATTGAGAGACAAGAGATAGTAGAGGAAAGAAACAGGGGAAGGGGGTGATGATAAGTGGACCAAATAGGGAGGGGACGTAGGAGCTATATATGTAAGGAAAAACATGGTATATGAGAAAAGGGAGAGAAGGCAGAGGAATTGTGTCCCACCAAAACTGAAACTGAACTCGTGATCCTGCTATATATATTGTTTCATTCGGGCTCTTGTTTTATAAGCCTTTTGTATAGATAAAAACTTATACATTAGATACTCAATTAATAGACATACATATATGGGCGAACCATTTCCCATGACTTTTTTTCTGGCTATGTAAAAAACGAAGCTCCGAAACTCTTAATAGAGATAAGGGTATAGCAATCGTTTTATCTGTATGTATACTTAGAGTTAAGTCCTAATGTCTAGTCATTATATTCATGCGAGGACATACACGCACTTGTACACATTCTAATGACCCGCATTATTGCTTTTTCCTATTTCCCTGCAGCTATTATATTGCAGACACCTTAAGAGCTGGCGGTATTCCAGTGACAATGGTGGTGGATGCAGCCGTTGGGGCTGTGATGGAGAGAGTAGATCTGGTAGTGGTTGGTGCAGAGGGCATTGTTGAGAACGGTGGAGTTATTAATAAGGTAAGACAGCTGTATATAGTAGATTACTTTAGATTGGAATGTTGTGCATGTATGCTGAGAAACATGGCAGTGTGGAGGTAGAGAGAAAGTGTTTGTAGGTCGCATTGTGATATACATGCATGCACGAATGCAGAGGGATACATATGTAAGAAAATAGATCGAGATGATAAGGTACTGAAGGAAAATGCACAAATGTAGA
The DNA here is from genome assembly GCA_002751075.1 of Ichthyophonus hoferi. NCBI lineage: Eukaryota > Ichthyosporea > Ichthyophonida > Ichthyophonidae > Ichthyophonus > Ichthyophonus hoferi. The sequence continues at coordinate 37,659 of NAOQ01000167.1, read as the reverse complement.
CAAAAAAATAAAAGAACTGGCTGACAATGGAAATGAAATGTAATTTATAGCTTTATGTAGGTCCTTGTGTTAATAATGATACAAGCACAGATGCATTCAAATACATTCTGATATGGTTTGGGTGTATTTTTTGCGCGATAGGTGGGCACACACAACTTAGCCCTTGCAGCACACATGGCTAAAAAGCCTTTTTATGCTGTAGCAGAGAGTTTCAAATTTGCACGGTAAGTCTTGTGTTGCTCACTGTGGGTGATCCAGATGGAGATATTGTAGGGAGATAGGTGGTCATATGGGTGTTTCTTTTCAATTTGTACTATGCATGGTGTCATATATTTAATTATCTAGTTTCCCCTTTTGTTTTGTCCTTTACACGCATACGGACATATATATATATATACTCCATTGCTTTGTTAATCCAGTAGATGAGGCTCTATGAATGTTATTAATATATATTATTTTGTTGGTCTAATAGCGACATGTTTTACTCTCTGTCAATCACTTATTTTTTTTGCATATTCCAGCCTGTTTCCTATAAAGCAAATAGATATTCCTAGGAGCAGGGACCTAGCCGATAGCTTCCAATTCATTCCCGAACAGTCAACCTCGGACGTAGACGTCAACCCAGAAAACCCATTGCAGGTGTGTGAATTTTATATGTATTTGTTTACTCTGTGCTTGGGCTAAAGATTGTAGTTGTTAAACTACTGTTGATATTTCTATATCTATTACCTGGCGCAAGTAGGTTTTTTAGTATTGAGTTTGATAATTATCTATTATACATACATAATACATTATTACCTGCTTACATACTTGCACTATATATACCATTTTATCCAGTGCCCTCTAAGCCCAATAATATACTAACCCTTGGATGCTTTGTTCAGTTTTACAACCCATACGCCGACTTCACACCTCCCCAGTACATTACTCTACTGTTTACCGATCTTGGCGTTCTAACTCCATCAGCCGTCAGTGACGAGCTAATCCAGCTATATCAATAGCTCAACATTTATATATTTTTATCTATCTGCATGCACACTGATTTGTTTTATGTTCAGGCATACACACGCCTTCATACAAACTTGTTTAGATCATTACGCACACTTACCTATTTTCATTTATACAACTGCAGTCTAGTGTATGATAGAAGTGGAAAAACGGTTCTAGTGGGTATTGTCTCCATTCTACTACATACTATATTACTATTTGCTTTATAAGAGTAATTTATTAATAACCATAGTACGTATTTTTTTACTAGAACACTGATTAGAGATTGATTTTAAGTGCTGTTTGGATTAATGATCTAATCTCATGGTCAATATACATATCTCTGACCTTGTTTGAATTTTGTGCCATGGCCATAATGGCCTATTTGGGAAAATCATGACGAATCAATGAAAGAATTTCTTGACTTTGATTTTTCAGTCGCTTATATGTATTTATAAGGCCTTAATTTTGTGAAGAGATTATGCTGTGTTACTGTGGAGTAATGTAGTGAATTGTTTTTATAGAAGATAAGGATGAATTCTCATTTGTTGGTTAAAGTTTGCATGTATGTGATAATCGAGAGTATTCCTGGTGTTATTTTCCTCAAAGAGTCTAGTGCCATAAGGTTTTAAAGCACATGCTTATTGGATAATAAAAACGAATCCATGCAGAGTATTGCAATATCTTAAGTCTACATATAATGGCTGGTGCATATGCTTGGTTTAACATGGATTTTCGATTGCCTAATTGAGCATCTAAAAAGTTTATCAGAACAGAAAACTCTCCTTTTATAATGCATATATAGTTGTGTTTACCGAATTAGATTTATCTGTTTATATACCTTGGGAGCTACCTATCATCTATCTATGTATGTAGTTATATATTTAGAAGCATTGTCATTTTGTGTACTATAATGTCTACTTAATTTAGAAGTTTACACGATGTTCAGTTGTTTATTTAGTCATATAATTTTTATAACTAATCATGCACCAATTATATCTCTTATGAACGTAGCAAATCCTATCAAGGGTTACGTTGAATCCCAGTAAATACTGAGATTATTAAAAAATATTGTAGTTTCAATTGGTAATTATGTGTAGTAAGTAATATATTTTTGAGTGAGATTATTAAATTGGGTAGACCATAAATGGCGTTATTTGACATGGGAAGTGTGCAAGCTTGAATGTTATGCTCTGCTAACCTTCAGCCAAGTCATGCATAAAAGTATCAACAATATGTTAAAATTAAATTTTTATTAATCTCTCCTAAGTTGTGGTATTATAAAAACAAATAATATAGCACAGATGTACAATTTTTTCAGCTTGAAAATTATGAGGGCAGGAAAAGAAAAGACCTGTCCTGCCACAGACAGAACCCTTTGATACTTCCAAATATAGCACACTCTATGTACAGTTTGCTTGATAATATGATTGTTAATTCCTTAATTAATCAAAAGGGCTATTAAATTGTCTATCCTAGAGTAATGATTTGATTTAATTTATGACTATTTTTATGCATATTATACAACAGGATCACGAGTTCAGTTTCAGTTTTGGTGGGACACAATTCCTCTGCCTTCTCTCCCTTTTCTCATACCATTCTTTTTCTTATATAGCTCCTACGTCCCCTCCCTATTTGGTCCACTTATCATCACCCCCTTCCCCTGTTTCTTTCCTCTACTATCTCTTATCTCTCAATCTATCAGGTAATTGATGTACATACGATTAGAAATATGTAGTGCCATCCTACAGTCTTTGTAAAAAAATGTTATCGAGTCAAATCATTGCAAAGAAACATAATTATATATATCCCTCCTAATCCCCTGAACAGACAGCACATACCCTGAGCAGTCTGGTCTAGACTCAGTAACGTAAACTTGAAACTTGTTATGGTATATTCTGTTATGTTAAGTTGTGTTGTTTTATATTCTATTATGTTATGTTATGTTATGTTTGCTACGTTATGTTGCGTTATATTATGTTATGTTATGCTATGTTATGTTATGCTATGCTGTGTTATATTATGTTGTGTTAAGTTAAGTTAAGTTAAGTTATGCTATGTTGTATTGTGTTATGTTATATTATGATATATTGTGTTGTGTTATGTTATGTTATGTTATTTAAGTTAAGTTAAATTAAGTTAAGTTATGATATGCTATGCTATGTAATATTATGTTACGTTGCTATATTCTGTTCTGTTAAGTTGAGTTAAGTTATATATATATACGGCGTGAATTAGAATTTTTGAATCCTATGCGAGTATATAATATATATGTATTAATTTATTTTTAAAGCTTGTGCTTTATTATACAAAGACGTCGATTTATGATGTGCATAAAGATTGTAAGCTATACACGTAGAATATACAACTGGTCCTAATAGAGTTTAGGGAGTGGAAACAAATTCCATCTAAGATTAATTTAATTAGTCCAAACCTTATTTTTCTATTGCTTTTTTATTGGTTTGTTTGCATTATCTCCTGCTCTTCCCCTACAAATATAGATATAGCCATCCATATATTTTCATACATATACATATATATATATATATATATATATATATATATATATA
>NAOQ01000167.1:3385-23760 GCA_002751075.1 Ichthyophonus hoferi | reverse complement strand
GGTATATATATATATTGGCTAATTATCTCTCCTACCTTGCATACTTCTTTTCCTTTATATTTATTTTGTTTCTCATTTGATCTCCTCATATATTTTCTTCTCAACTCATCCAATCCTATGTTTCTGTCATTTAATTGTAGTTTGATAGAGACCCCAATTATAGACTATAGTTCAACCGAGTAAAGTATGATGTGGTAGGCAGTGTCACTGACTTTGTTTCTTTCTTAAGCCATTTTGTTTTTGTATCTTGACGAATTTACTCTTCCATTCACGCATACTTTTGCCCACCTACTTTGACCACATTATACCAATGCATACATACATACGTACGTACTTACTTACTTACTTACTTACCTACATACATACATATATTCCGTTTTATTTCATATACGCAGTCCGAAATAACGCGATCATTAGAGATCCTAGAAGAACTCTACCCTATAGCCACCGACATGTGTCTGTTGGTATTACATTCCATGTCCCCTCCTGAACAGCATCAAGCTGCTTTTGCCCCCGCTCCACCCGGCCAATGGAAACTTATTTTAGCCACTAACATTGCCGAATCAAGTATTACTATACCCGATGTGAAACTAGTGATTGATTTTGGTCTGCAGCGAAGATTGACCTATTTGGCTAATCGTGGAATGCAACAACTTGGCCTTCATTGGTGTTCTTTAGCGTCTGTCAAACAGCGTGCAGGTAGGGCAGGTCGGGTTGCCCCGGGAGTGGTGATTCGTTTGTTCACTGAGGCCTTTGAAAGAACGGGCATGGCCGAGTTTGAAGATGCTGAGATCTTGTGTACGCCACTGGAGAAAACTGTATTAAGACTTAGACTGGTGAGGGGCCTGGCCTGAGAGTGATGCATGCTACCTGAGTGTGTTATAGGGAATAGATAGAGTATTTGTGACCTATCCCCGTCCTTCTCTCTCCCTCTTCCTCTCCCATACATTTCCGAGAGATTAATAACAGTTATGTGATTACTTAAAGTATCATTATGTCTAGGTGTAACTATATTTGAACTTTGAACTCACACCACTGGCTTCTGTTTGCTTTCACTGACCTTTGTGATTTTTTTCCCCCCTCTTTCTATTTCTTTCTTCCTCTTCATTCAGCTTATGCCCAAGGAGAAGCTAGCGACGCTTCTCTCTCAAGTCATCAGTCCACCCTCCCTTAAAGGCCTATCTCTCACCCTGCGAAAACTATTTAAATTAGGCGCTCTCTCGTCACCCAATGAAGTGAACTCCAACGTAACCTTTTTTGGAAAAATGGCCAGTCGATTGCCAGTGGATCTCCCGTTAGTGAAACTAATCTTACTGGCTGTACGAGAGGGCCTAGCGTGCGAAGGCACCGTATTGGCTGCTGCATGTGCCGCGCAGGTAGGACTCTGCTAGTATTTTTAATCTGAGTTTTTACATTAGGCATGTAGTTATATATGTTGTTGTATATATATCCCAGTACCCCTTTGCTTTACTGTAACATAAAATCACTATTCATCTAATCATATGTATTTTCAAACTTCATCTGAATCTCACTTCCTAATCTACCGCTATTTATCACTGTTTCTATTACTTGTTTTATTTTTTCTACTATATATTTCTCCTTTTCCCTCTCCCTCTCCCTCTCCTTCTTAAAGTAGTACTCTGTTCACACACATTCATTGGTTCACTCACTAACTCACCCATCCACTCATCCACATGCACTGATAGGATGTCTTTTTATTACCCTCCGAGCAATTTCTTCGTGATCGATTTGAACTAATCACCAAGATGATGGAGAATCATCATGCACGAGAATACTTCGATAGAGGACTCTATTCCGAGCCCTTCATGTATTTAGAAGTATTTAGACAATGGGTATTTGCCGGGGTTGAAAACTCCGGTCCCATCACACCTAAACCTGCCATTCTTGGTTCTGCCACCAGTAGACCCGCTGGGGAGAATCCCAATGCAAACCCAAGATCAAAATCTCGGTTGATTTCCTGGGAACATGCCCATGCTATCCATTCCAAACGAATTCGTCAATTCGGCCATTTAGTTGCCCATCTTTCAGATCGCGCTGGTGAAATTATTAGGTGTTACCCTGAGGCCTTTGGTGGCAACGTGGGGGCCTTAACTACCACCATTCAAGATCTATCAGTCTTATCAGCCCTTGCATTAGGAAAAGGAAAGGTTATACCTCCGAAAGGTTTCCTGTCTGACTTCGACTGGGGTCGTATGAGATTTGTCATGGTTGCCGCATGTGTACCTTTGTTTCTTATAGGACATACCGCAGAGGGAGATATTGATCGGGTGTTTAATGGAGAACTTAGTGTCGCCCGTCGTTCTATTGTGGTTTCTTACGGCAAAGAGTCTTCTATTGATGCCATTGATGTTCTAGAATCGCTTGATACTACCAGGAAAGTTTTCGAATTTGCTGGCGCGGTTGAACGAGTGGAGAGGATGGGAAAAAAGAAATATTTAATTGTATTTGAGGAGACTGAAGATGGTAATAAATCGGATAACACAACAGATGATAAAAATGCTGGGTTAGCCAGCCGTTCAAATACGTCCATTTCGACGAAAACAAAATCTAGCAAGAAACCGAAAAACATTGCAATGCGTATGGTAAAGGATGCCAGCCCGGCTGTTAAAGCCGTTCTTCAAATCACAAAACTAGGTAAACTAACTGTGGCCCATACACCTTACCGCCTTGAATTTCCTCTACTAGGTACGGAGGAGAGCAGTCGGGGGGACGCCCAGGCACGTTTCCAGACTTCCGGTGGCTACCCGCTTGCTGGAAACCGTGTAGATGTTGATACCGAGACAGGGGATAATTTTCCAAATACAACTTCATGTATGCTGGGGTCAGTGGCGGTAGAACGAGGTGTTAAATGGTCAATGGTCTATGCCGGGGCCCATGAGCCTGGTCGTGGCAAGCTCAATGTCGTATGTGATCGGAGACAGCCCGTCTCTGGGCTATGTCATTACCCCTACGAAACATCATCGTTAGAGCCGTTGATCCCCTTGCAGAAAGAAAACAAAAATGTGGTAATTATTCCTAACTCGCTGCTGGCTGTAGCCAGTGGGTGTATGAGTCTGGGAGCCAGAGGCCTTGTTGTGTGCCTGCGTAGTGTGACGGTTCTGCCCCCTGTATTAGATAGTTGGCTTCTACCTTTGGTATTTTCTGATCCAGATGATGAGGACCATCCAACATTATTTCATATGACTGAAAATAACAAAGTCGTATGCTTTCAATCCAGTTGTAATAACGAGGTAATTTCATTGGGCCAATACTATTTAGCTCGCAATGATCTTAAACAAATCAATAGCATTCGAGCTGGCATTAGACAACAGCTTATGTGTATGGATGACCTTCCTGTCGAACGCCCACAAAAACAGAGTAAAAATCAACGAAAGACAGTTAAAGAGTCATCTACATCACCTATACCAGAATTAAAACTTATGTATAGCCCGAACAGTAATGAGAAGGGAAAGAAAACTGGGAAGAAAACTGCAAAGGCAGCGGAGTTCAAAAGTTTATCACCTATGTCCCCGTATGAAAAGTATGTAAAATTACTTCAAATCATAAAGATGCGGCCTCCTCTATCAATGGACCACCTGAAGAATATCTCAGTAGGAATCGTCACAGGAAGTAAAGAAACAACTCTATCGGACGATGATTTGTATAAGAGTTTTAAGAATATGGCGAAAAAAGAAGACCAAAAAAAGAAGAAGAAAGGATTGGATATACTCGTGGGAGACAGGCAAGAGGATGATGTGGTTGTAGAGGAAGGAGAGGAACATGCCGTCTTAATGTGTGATTTGGTATGGCCTGTCAAGCCATGTCCTTTGACCAACCTCTCAGATGATTCACTAGGACTTGAGGATGATGAGTTAGAATTGGACCCTGCTGAGGCCATCCATGAGGAGAAAAGGTTGATAAAGGCATTGGGTGCAATGTCTATGATTGACAATCATGTGAATTCGGGTCTTAACAAAGATAATATAAATGACGTGGATAATGATGTTAATGATACTATCAGTATTGACAGTAAGGTGAGCAGTAACACAAATAGCAGTATCAACAAAAAGAAAGGAAAACGTGGAAGCGATAAGCGTAGCAACGATAGCAAAAAGGGTCTCAATAAAAGCAAGGATAGTATAGTGAATAATAAAATTACTAAAAAGAAAGGTAAAAATACACAGGATAATGTTGTTGATAAAGAAATTACTCTTGATAATAATGATAATACAAACATTAATAGCAACGCCGTCAATAATCAAGATGTTTCCAGCAAAAAGAATAACATTGAGTTCCAGGACTCAAGTAGAGCTTTGGCCACTATGGCGCCCAAGTGTAAATTTTTAAAAAAACAGAAGGATAATGCAGTCAAAGAGGGCCCATCTACAGACCTTTTGAGCAAGCTTAAATCTAAAAAGAAGAAAAAAGGGAAGAAGGATACTGCTGGAGGAGAGAGTTCAACGTATGTGTCACTGTCACCAACACCGCAAATTAATCGGTAGATAGTTATGGGGGGAGTTATGTTTTTTTTTTGTTGTTGTTAGTTCATATTTTTCCTTCATTTTTAAAGCTTACTTAGTTTGCATACATAAAGACACAAATACATACCATCATACTGTCAGAATATCGTACCATCATACATTATCCTCTTTTATATATTTATTACTTCATGCATAACTCTATTTATTTTTACACTTTCTCTATTTTTTATATTTTTTTTAGTACAATGTGCATTAGCCCGATCTAATCTTATTTACTCCCACATACAATACGTTCCATTCAGATATCTTTTTATCATATATATCATTTGGGATTTCTTCCTTTTGGCATTATAACCCATATTTCCACCACAACGACCTATACCTATACCTATACCTCTACATATATGCATCAGTGTTTCGTATTTATATATATTAAGTCATTATACTACATTATTATTTATTATACCTTTTTATAGTACTACCTTATTCATTTCTTTGTTTATATTTTACCATCTAACTCTTTTTCCTTTTCATTATACAATATTTAACATACCCACTTATTGTTTCTATTCGTTAGACCCATGAATTCTGATTGTCTGGTTTTCCTTTTTCATTTTTTTATTTTAAATTTCATTTTTATTCTATTTCTTTCTCTTTCACTCTCTACATAGTATTGCATATCATTTTCGATGGGTTCTTACATAAGAGTATATTCAAAGTAGGTTGTTTTTGCATTACCATTGCTGTTATTATTATTATTGCTATCATTATGGTTATTATTAAAACTAGTATTACTATATCAATTTATTAAAAAAAATTGGAATATCTTTAAATCATTTATCTGATCCTATTAAAGCAAGTATTTATAATCTTTTACAATTTGTAAATATCCAATGAATTAAGCTGTCTGGGCCTGATATGTAATAAAACGTATTAGCCAACCAAGCGATTATAAAACAATGCTAACGTACGTATGAACAATAGGGCACCACATCTGAGTTCACAAAGTAGTTTGCTGTTTGATTCCGGTGAGTTTTGGTTTCCTTTCCTGTTCTTCTTTCTTGCATGGCAGTCTGTGTAACAGTGCAGTTGTGAATAGATATGGATATGATATTCCAGAAATTATATATAGGAATGTATCCTGCCACCTATCTCCTAATTTGTATATGAAATTGCATTACATTATTTCATTTTAGTATATTTCATGTAATACCATTTATATTTGGGGCTTAATCTCACTTCCCTAGCTCATATCGTAGAAATAGTCGACTTAAACACTCACTGACGTAGTAATATATTCACTATTATAGCTGGTCTTATATATAAAAACACGCATACAATAATATGCAACAACAAATTTTGAGCTTTCCGAAATAGTGTATATAATTTTGGATTTAAATACAACCTGTATATGAGGGTATATGTCCATGACCACACACTACCCCTTTTCGTTCTATGTCTATATCCCTACCTATTCTCTTTATTCTTCATCATCTTTTATTTATTTTATATTATTTTGTTAAAACAGACCAGCCAGTTCTGTAAGAAGGAAAGGACCACACTAGAGTATACATATTCCCTTCAGCTCTAGCCTTTCATTCTCCATCGCTTAGTGGAGCATATCTTTCTCCTGTGTTGACTGATTGGAGTTAAATCATACCATTAGTATGTAAACACGTCAACGGTAGGTGGATTGGTACCGATACCTATTGGAAGGATATCATATTCGATGTGTTCCATCATTGGGTCAAGAGTAATATGGACCATTGTTGTTGTGACATATAATGTGGCTCCAAATGATTAATAATTTCTCTTTATCTTGATTGATCTTATGTTTTTTCTCTCCTTGAGTACATTTATACCTGTAAATGCCTCAATGTATTTTTTTGAAACTCATTTTTATGACTTTAATCAATCGAAGTGGAAGTCAACTGTGTTGTTGTTCTAGCATTCCTAATATTAGTAGCATTTTTGTTGAAAATATAGCAGTAATATAACATATTATATTATTCATATTATTTTTTCTGCGGGTTTTGACCTTATCTAGTGGGTGACTTCTTTTAGGGCTCTTTGTGGCCTTCTATCTATGAATTTAATATAAACCCACCCATTATGCAATAATACCTTTTACAATTTAAGATGTTCAGTACTAGAACAATTTACAATAAATGTGGCTGTAGAGTCCAAATGCTAACCTATGATTTTGATTAATGAATATTTTACTCTACAAATATGCTATATAGATATGCTTGTTGGGGGTATTCCAGTCAACTGCAGCCCATGCAATTATTATACATTAATAACCGATATCTCCTGATGAATTAATAGATACCTCATATATGCTTTCAGCCATATATATATGCATGGATGGATAAGCATTTTATAAATATTTTTACTGTTTCAAAATATCAGAAACTGTGTCAGTTCTAGAGACTTGTCCATGGCTCTCAGGATCTCCAATTGTATAACCGGTAGTAGTTAATATTGCTGAACCAGTGTTAGTAATAGTATAGTCACTTGATAGGATTGGTCTTTAAGGCGCAGTTATTGTGGTGGAGGTTCTATAGAAGGCCCGTATACCAACTCTCTAGGTAACTGGCTGTGGTAATTATAACTCTGTTGTAATTCAGAAGAGATAGATGTTTCTATGCGCTTGGGTACAAATGTAGAAAACAATGAGATTGATCAGTAAGGGGTGATATATTACGTTGTAGATAATAACTATCGTCGTTATTTAATATTAGTAATTGGTTCTCTGTGTTCTGAACGAGCGAGAGATCTGGACACTGATTATCTTGCCCGTGGTGGATTAAACATTACAATAACGATGTGGTTATTACATGTATATAATTAAATGCAAAGTTTTTTTGTGTGCGCTTACGAGAACTTTGTATTTTGCTATTGATACCGCGTATCTGTGAGTGGGTCGTATTTTTTACTAATATTCCCGCACATGTGTGTGTGAGCGGGCGTCCTTTATTATTTATTTTTGTTTTCTTTAATACTGCATTTTACCGTGGGTGTTATTTTTGGGTGGCACCCATAGAGCGCTCAATAATCTAAATAGGACCATCCATAAATATTCTTATTGACTAAGACAATTCATGAAAAATAACAGAGACCTACTAGGAATGACTGATCCTATCTCGATAATCTTGCACTACAGTGTACTTATTTGAATGGCGCATTAGCCAATTCACTAATATATGTGCTTGCAAACTATACATCGACAAATCGATTTGAACGATGTGTTCATTCAAAGTTAATGATCTCGTAATATAAAATAATAGATAAATATAAATTCTAGAGGGGCACAGGTTGGTGAGGATATTTAGTGTTGCTTTTTCAGAGCATATCTCAAGTAAAACACACTTAAATATATCAATTAGACTTATAAAACCAAGGATTGGGTTTTGATTAGGATTTTTAAAGTTGGCCGTTGTAGCTAATCAAGTTGTAAAATTAAATAATAAATTTTAAGGTAAATACATTAAAATTTTATACATTAAGTTATGTGATAAGTACATTAAAGCCATACAAACCAATGTATTTTGTGAATATAAATGGTAGCCATTATTGCATTGTTTTGAAGTTTTAATTTGAAGACCAAAAAAATATTTGGTCAAAACGACAAGCAAATAAATAACCTGGATGATGTGAATATTATTTTATTGATCGTTTCAATTTCCAGCGGCACCATTCTCTTTAACATTTTTTTTTTCTGTGTTGATCATGGATTAGGGATGCAGCCTACTAAACCTGCCACACCTATGTCTCTCTTCTCAAATATTTTAGATAGGAAAAATTATATTTTTATGTTGGAGAACCATCGGATAATTAAATGTTAACTGAAAAGATATGCAACTCTATTATGGCTTGTCAGAAACGCTAATCTCTTTAAAGTATCTAAATATGCCATACCAATATAGTACGGCGTAAATCAATCTATAAAGAGATTATGAGAAGCGAAATTTATTAATAAAGATAGACATTCTTAAAGATAAAAAGGATTGAATAATAAATAGACATACGTAGGTACATAATAGTTTGTTATAAGACAAGATCATATGATTTCAATATCATACTTTTTATTCTTTTGTTTTCCTGAGAAATTAACCTAAAAATATACTTAATAGTCTGGCACAAGATGAAGTTAAACCCCTTTTATTTTTATTTTTAGTTTTTACAACTAATCTGGAATGCTTACGGACTAAAAGAATAGGCCAAAATTATAGATACATAGATAAACAGAATTGAAGCCTTTTTTGAAATGCTTAAAAGTGACACAAAATATATTCACTATATAGGTATTTAAATAATAGTAAAATGATCAAGGTGAATAAACAATCGATAAAAATACGTAACTTAATTTATTATTATTTTTATTAAAGAGTTGTTGGGTGTGTTATTTAATGCTATAACCTCACTGCAGTTCTAAAGTTGTATGTGCTATTTATAATTTTATTATTGTTAGACGGCCAAATCAAGGTACCAGTTTATTTTTTTATCAAACTCCAAATAAGTTTTCCTACAAGTTATACATTTTAATACTATGATATCTCCAGATCCTTCACTACATACATATATACATTAAAGTGTACGGCCAGTTAAATGCCTTGTCGAATAATAGAGCTCTTGATCACACAACCAACTTAATCTACGTTCTTATTAATAATAAAACTTATGGAGCCAATCAAAGTTAAAAACTTTATACCTTTTTGTAAACTAGTCCTAAAATAATTTTATTTAAGTCTCAAATACTTAGGGTATACGCGCGCATACCAAAAAGAAGGCAGTAAATATAGTTAGTGAATATACCAGTCTCTTTCGATTATGCAAAGAATGTCTAAAAATAGTTCAATTGTAGGGATAGTCAATGCATTTCAAATATCCATCTTTGTGATAGATGTCCTAAAATGTATTAACATTCTCAATAAATAACAAGCGTGTGAAAAAAAAATGATCTTGTAGACTTTTTTAAATAATAATAATAATAGCAGTTCACTATATTGGTGTAATATTTCTTTCTATCACAAGAAAACATACTCAATAAATACTTTTCACAATTGAGCAACTAAAAATTTTATATTGCTACATTGCTACAATTGCTACAATACATATTTTTTTAATCCAGAATTATGCATTGACTATTATAATTGCCTTCTATACTTTTATCGACCTTTCAGTGGCCCATCTTTTTTAGAAAAAGGACGACTATATATATATATATATATACTACTAATAGTGAAAGAAGAAATTATGTCGCTAGTTGAATCACAAGATAACCTCCTTTCAAGCGTGACGGAAATGGGATCGGTGCCTATACCACGGCCGAATAAGGATAGGAGGGAGAAAGGAAAAGATAAAAAGACATGGAATAACATGTTTCTGTTAATTATTAGATACATTGTGAAAGCAGGACAATTAATTCCCTTTGTTCTGGCCCTTAGTGTGTTGAGCTTTGCTTATATTAATTTCATAGTTACCGTGTTAAGTAAGTTTGTCTGATATTTTCATTGTAGTTTTTAACTTGCCCATGTATATATATATGTACGTGCATTCTCTTAGATACCCCCAAATTGATATAAACACACACACACACACACACATCACATGTACGTGTGGAAATACCTTATATTGAATATTACCCGATATATATTATCTTTATTATGTAAATAAACTACTCCTTATTCTAGTTTCACAAACATTCTCACTTATAAATGCAGGATAACATACATAGAGCACACGAAATTATTGATAGATTGATTGGAAGCGTGGGTGGTTACTAATACCCAATCACATATACATACACGTACACTCTTGTGTTTATAATTCTACATTTGCACACACATATATGCCTATTGTTATTATGGCATTTATGTTTTTATACCTGCATATACACACAGATACAACAATATAGGCATACATATGTAATAATAATAATTACAACAACCTCTATATTAAAATTAACAACAGACCACCTTACACATACTAAACTGAGAGCATACAAACCATAATTTGATAGCCTGTGACATACATGGTCATGAATAGTTAAAGCAATAAACCTATCCAGCCATTCGTTGCACGATATTAAAATGGAATAATGAATATAGCGAATAGAATATCTGTATTAATAGTGCAATAATGACGTTCTTGATAGACGTTACAATTAAAATGTCGTTCTCTTGATCTCCCTAGATTATCTAGTCTCTATTCTATAATTGGCTAGGTAGTGATATATAGTCAATATACAAATACAAATGATGTTTTAGTCTGTAGTTTATTCCAGTTCAGGCACACCTCTTCACTCATTTTTTTGTGATTCTTTTGTTTCTATTTCCTATTTGGTTTGTTTTTTCGTCTATTTCATTTTTAAAGTTTTTCATATTATTTATGCCTATTATTAATCTAGTCCCTGCTATATACTATATTGAAACATACGTAATGCAAAGGTATGATACAGGCATTCGCACCATAACAATACAGCTTGAGTATAAATACAGGCTAGACCATTGGTGTATGTAAATTATATATACGCTCTTTTACACTCACTCAGCTTTATATATTCCTGTTTATCCATGCAATGAGCATACCCCCGGTAAAAAAACAATAAAAATAAGCTAACTCTATGGGTGGTTGGTCTACAGGGGACTATGTACAACATGTGTATTTGCAAGGTGAGTGCAAATGGTTTATTCTGTAATAATATAGAAATAATCAAAGACTTTGTTTATGATTATCACTGACATTCTAGCCCCGAACCAATAATATTAATAAACACACAGTATATATATATATGGGTATACGTGTATAATTAATTGTCTGGGTGCTATTGTGTGTTCAAAGGGGTTTATTCAATGAATAATATTTATTACATACTTCTACCAACGACCTTCATCTGTCCTTATTGTATAGCCGGATTACACATTTAAAGACTATATATGTTTAAAACCCCTTGAGGGTTAGCTGATTATATCACTATTAGTATATATTCCTCTCTTTCTTTATTCTATTTAAACTATTATCTGATCGGATGTATGATAACTGGGAGCGATAGATAGATATATATACTTTTACAAACAGTAGTAAGACCAGAGTAGTGTAAGTTTATCTTAATTAGTGTATGATAGATGAATAGTCAATAACGTGAGTCTGGGTATGAGTATAAGACATGGGTCTGATATAGTATTTGTATGTGATTGTAGGTACATGTGATATAAACATGCGTACATACATAACATACACAAACATACATACATACATATACGTATATATATAGTGCTATGATCCAAAAAAATTAGGGACAGGCCTAAAGCTACTTATATACACTCATTCGTATATACATACACGCATATACTTACAAATTCATCTACAGTGATTTATATATTCCTACTACATTTCCTTAATGCCATGGTGTTCTGGAGTTACTTCAAGACCATTTTGACTGCCCCAGGTCATGTTCCTAGAGAGGTACATATTCTGTTTTTATAAACGTGTTAGTGTCAGTATCCTTTTTACTTGAATAATACAATACACCATTGTATGAGATAGTTTAGATAGGTCTCATAATGCTATGAAATATATTTGCTTATGAGTTAAGAGAAAGAAAGAAAGGATTGTAAAGCCAGCGAAGATAGAGCTAGGTATGGGAAAGCTACTATAGAAATATGTGAGATGGTTAGTTTATTATCAAGTAAGTAGTTTGTGGCTGTATGCGTGTAGGATATGCGGAATGGCGTGGTGAGCAATAGATATAGTTGGTATGTTAGTATAATTGGTAAATATCTAAATAAATGTAGATAACAATGATTGCATGTATATAAGCAAATCAGTAAGGTGAATTACGAATTGGGTTTTAACTGGACAGCTTGATTATCAGTTGGTAAATATATATGAAATGATGTATAATGTCGATTGGTCCAGTAATTAAGTGTATTAACAAAACCCAATCAGCAAGATATACATTAATTATTTGGTGTCTGTCTTCCTTCATAGACTCTTGTTCTGACTCTTTATTATGAATTGTCTCTTTATATTATTTCACTATGTATTTTTATTTGTCCTGTTCTTTTACGAATCGAAGAGAGTTTAATTTAAAAACTAGCAGTGTTCCGTAATGTTGTGTGACAATAGCAGCACTGATTGGCCTTCTCCTTTTATCTAGTTTGTGGTGGCCACCCAGTATCATATTCTTGATGACAAGAGTAAAGTGGTTGGCTTGGATGCCCGCGTAAAATGTCCAGTGACTACTAGTACATGTGTAAGGCACTTTTCCTCTTTATTTTCCCATTCCAATGCATAATTTTTAATTTTTGTTTTGTTACGCCTTCCGATCTTATTTTCTTCTTTCTCAACCTTTTATATATATTTCAAATTGTATTCTGTTCTATTCTTTCTTTATTTTCTTATTGTCACTTTCTCGACTTGTTATTCTTTTCAAGTTTATATTCAACCCATATCTACGATTCATTGTTAATTGACTTGGCTAATAAAATTCAATGTTTAGTTATAATTCTTACGTGCACCTATTCCCATGCTTTATCTCAGGAGAGCTCGGGCAATATGCGGTACTGTCCAAAGTGCAACGTCCTAAAACCAGATCGGGCCCATCACTGCTCCATCTGCAACGCGTATGCCCTCAACTATATTCCGTGCATGTTGCTTTTATATTAAGTTGCTTGCTACTTATTTTTATTTTATTTTTTGCATTGTTTTATTTTTGGTACTTTATTTTATTTTTTGTATTTTTAAAATTTCAATTTTAATTTAATTTATTTTTATTTACTTATTTTTATTTATTTATTTTTTGTTGTTTATTGTTATTTTTTGTTTTTTTTTTTTTTGTTTTTTTTTTGTTTTTTTTTGCCCAATCGTTGTTTTTCCTACTTTTCCATATACTTTTATTTGTATGCGTATATACATATATATATATAATATGTACATGTACATACAATGGTCTATATAGCTATATCCAGGTATATATCTAACCATCCATCTGACATTGTCTTTCTCTATAGGTGTGTCCTACGCATGGATCATCACTGCCCATGGTATGTATGACCATATTTCATTTAACTATCCATGTATTAATTATTTTTTTAAAAAGCATAGTATAAGTACGTATTTGTATGGTTTTTCACGCTTGAACGTAGGTCTATCTATATCCATACATTCCATCATATTATTATATTATCATATATATACTATCAGACATGCATCCAAATATACATATATGCATACATGCATACATACACACACACACATACACATACACATTCTTTGTTTCATGTAGTCTCAAGTTTGGACCTGTGTATAAACAAACGTAAACGTTCACCTCAACTTGTTCTTTTTATGTTTTCTGTGTGTAGTCACTTGTTCAAGTGTACCATTACACATAAATATTCACAAACATACATAAGCATATCCTTCCTTTGCTCTTTTCTCTATGTATTGTATAATTTGTTTTGTTGTCACTTCACTTTGAATATACCGCACTGAACAGGGGTACACACCTAAGCACGTTCATTTGTATTTCTCCTCTTTGTACCAACAACTACCGTTTTCCTTGGATTGTTAATATATATATATATTTGTTTTTCATGAAAACCACATCATTTATGTATACATATGAACCTCCCACACACTACTATGCATCTACATAACATTGCCATTATATGTACATATAGTTGATTTCAATCTGTATAGTAATGTTTAGCATTATACTGTAGTTACTGTCTTCCTCTACTATAATTAATATCTCGTTGTGTAGTTATTATTGTGGATATTCGCATGTATAATAGTCATATCACACATGTTTAAGGTTGCAGCTGATTATTGCAAGCAGAAAACAATAATATAAAACCATATAATCTTTATTCAATATTACTACATAATCAAGAGTCCCCAGTCAGTTTCAGATACAACCCTTTTGTTCTTTCTAAATATAACATTTTATATATGGAATTCTTCCGAACCCAGTATTACTTAATTATATAATTATAAGTATAGTTGCTTTGTAGACATTGTATGTGTATCTACAGGTTACACATATAATCACATATAATCAAATATAATCACATATACCGTACTGATTCCATGCACGCAGGGTAGTCAACTGTGTAGGGTTTCATAACTACAAGTACTTTTATCTCTTTCTCTTCTGGACCTCATGGCTTACAGTTTTCTATGTTTCAGCCTGCCTGCCTAATGTAATTCAGGTATTTAAGGTAAGGTAGGGAATTTTATTATTATTTTGCAATTACTCATTGTTTTATCCCACAATCTCACTTCTTTTTTTTTATTTTTTTTTTTTTTTTTTTTTTTTTTTTCATTCTTTTTGGTTTCTTTCCTCCTTTACTACTTATGCATACATATATAACCAGAAAAGGCGAGAGCGAGAGGGAGTAATATAAATCCAATATACAATAATACAAGATATATATATGAATGGATGTGTACTTAGGTTCTTAATTCGTCGAGAAACCTTATTTAATAGCGGCTATTGGTTGATGGGGAACTGATTTTAATTTATTGGAAGGCATGAGATATACACGGAAGTAAATCTGAGAATAGGGATGAGGGGGAAGGACCCAGATAAAGAAAGATGTGTGTTTATATATATGTTGCAACATATCCAGTCTCTACCTTCCTGGGTTTTGTACATGTAGCTACGAATACCTATAAGATTGCTCCGAATTATCACATCCTACATATATATAACCCATTGCTTTTGTAATAAAAATTAAAACAACTCTATTAACTTACTCAGAAAACATTGTATACTATGAATGTCGAGGTGTAATATTTAGGTGAATATATTTTTTTTCACAGGTCTGATATGATATATTTTTATGTATGCTATATTTGTACATCAATACAAGTAATATTTAATGGGTAATGCAATAGTTGAAGTATTAAGGCGGTGGTCATGGAAGTAACTACTGAAATAATAGCATGTAAGTAAGTATATATATATAAGTTTATAAGTATGTAGGTATAGTGTTGTTTTGCAGATGTATATCTCTACGATATATATGCATGGTGTACAAAGAAGCCTGCTTACTTTCCTAACCACCATGTCACTTATTCCTTTGGTCTCTCTTTGTTGCCTGTCCTCCATTCTTTTAACAACCATATATTAGTTATAGAGTTATACATCATATATATCTACAATTTTATTCTTATCTTCATCTCTCCCTTCTTTCTTGCTCCCCCCACCCTCATCCTCTTATATTACTTATTTTCTTTCTTCTTTACAGTCAGGTATATCTGTGGAACATATGCCTCTAAAGTTAATCGCAGAAATCTTTCTGGCCTTCATGTTTGGCCTTGCATTGTGGGGACTCCTAATTCTACATACCTCTCTGATCTGTAGGAACCTAACGACCCTAGGTATATTCTACTTGTTACATTATTCACTTTTGTTTTGGTTTCTCCCCAGCTTTGTTTTTATTTTATATCTCTCATAGGCTGTGTTTTTCTTTTGTGTTGTTTTTATTATTTTCAGTTATTATTATTAAAGATTTTACAATAATTTACACTTGCATTCATAAAATTAGCAAGTATCTGGTGTAATGTTTTATATTTTTTCTATAAAAATACCATTGTGCCATCTATGCTGTTGTTGTTTTATTCATCTATAGTCAATATCCATATATCTCCTAACCCCTACCCTCCTTTTTTTTCTCTCCGCCATTCCTGAATAGTCTTTGGAATTCAAATGCTCCATTGGTTCTTTAATAATAATACTAGCGCCATGCTATGTTGGATTATGTCTTTTGTATTTGTATTAAAGTCAATATTAATGGTTACTAAAATTTCATTACATGTTTTATTGGTTTTCATTTCATTTATCTATCTCACTTAGATCAAATACTTGTTTAAATACTACTACTGTGATTGTGATAGCGGCAGATAAGTCTAGTTATATCTTTTGATAAAATGTCTAGCTTTCAGATAAAACAAAAATCAACTTAAACATAATGATATAACAGAATCGTTTCGGCTTCCCTATTTCACCGTTGAGACAAAACACGAGAATGGGTTTGACCTGGGATGGAAAAAGAATTGGGAAGCGATTATGGGGCCTTGGGGTTGGTCTCTTCTTATACCTGTTCAAAATTGGTGAGTGGGTGAGATTATCTGTCTTACATGCAGCGTAGAAGGTGTGCAGATATGGTAGCATCTATGTTGTTGCATATGCATATGCTTACATGTATGAATGGGCTTATTGGTCTGTAGAAAAGAACCTTTGTGTTTTACCGTATATATATAGTGAATACGGCTATATTTTCATACATAAAACTTACGGTGTGATAAACTATCTTTGGGCTTTTCATCTACCTTTCATTGTATCTCTTTCAATATGTTTTATGTTTTCTTCTCTCTCTCTTGTGTTCTTTTATTTTCTTTAGTAGTCTTCTTCTAATTCAATTATGGTCCTGCATAATATTGATACTGGTACTCCTATTGGTTACTCCCACGGCCACGTAATTAACAAGAGGCCGTTCAATAGGGATGGCAACGGATTAGAGTATAGTGTGGCCACTGTGGGAAAGGAGACTACAGAGGAAGAGGGAGAGTTGCATGATGCCCCTACACAGGCGGTAACCGACCATGATACTTATGGGACCGAGAGCATTGTTTGATAGTGCCTGGTGCACCACAATGTTACCTTTCATGTAGGATACTTATTTAGTACATATTACATATAGAAAGCAGGACATAAGATGTTGTTCAATAGGGAGGACAACGGATTGAAGTATAGTGCACCTACTGTGGAAAATAAGATTACATACAGGTGAAGAGGGAGACTTGTATGATGGATGCCTCTCTACACAGGTGGTAGCCGAACATGATAGTCCTATGAGATTGAAAACATTGTTTAATAGTGCCTGGTGCACCACAATGTTGTCTTTCGTGTAAGATACTTGATACATACTACACATAGAGAGCAGGACACTATGTTACGTGTATAAATGCAGAATTAATAAGAATTAATCCTGCAAAAATCCGAAGATTCTTGATTACTTAAAGGGATTCTATGTTTGTATGGCACCCAATCAATGGCTTTTAGTCTTTTTCTTTTTGTGTTATACCTGTTACACAAGCGTGTACAACAAACAGCCAGAAAATCAGCATTGATAATGCTTAGCGATCATATCAAATTTTCTGTGTACTGTTTGCTATACATGATTTTTTTAGCATTATCAGACCAATATAGATTACTTCATTTTTGTAATGACCGTAGTACTACACAATATTGGATTACTTAAAAGCACGGGACCAGGAATAATTTAACTTCAATACTTTTATTATGTAGCGCACATTTATGGATACCTAGGTATTTTTTCAAATGGTTGCAGTCTGGGTAAATAATGTATTCACTAACTGTACATATCAATAAAAGAAAAAGACATTTATTAAATAACTGGATTTCCCAGAGAATCCTAGAGTTATTGAAGTCTCTGCACCTCCTCAAGCTGATGGAATAGACCCGTTTAGCCATTAGTATCACAAAGATTAGACAGAATACATGCAAAACTAAACGCGTCTACCAGTCGCCATCGTATTTTAAAATTTGTAAATCCCTTACTGTAATTCTTATTGAATGTGACTAATAGACTGCGTTGAACATAGAGTCAGACACAAACACATAGGTTAACTTACCCTGATATCCATACACTATCACCTCAGTTAAAGTGAGAATTCCAGGGGTTGGGGCATTCTTCAGTATAATCGTCACATCTCTGCCACGTGGTCGTTCAAGGCAGTTTAGAGCTACTGTTGGGAAGGCAGCGTTTTCTAGTCTGGGGGCACAGAGTTTACTGCCCACAGTAACTTCGACGTTTCCAAGACGTTTCAAGAAACCTGGACGATTAACGATCTATGGAAGGAGTTGTTGTTCAGAAAAAGTGTCAAATATAGCTATATACACAACATATGCAAATAACTAGACAAAGTCAAGAAGTCTCTAAATGTGATTGAATTTTAATGATACTGTAAATAATAACTTGCATTTAATCTAGTCTTTAAGTGCTGTAACTGCCCAATTGAGGTCACAGAAAGATGAATACATGAAGCCTGTTTAACAACTGTATGCCTATAATTTTAAAAGTAAGTAAGGATTTATCTTAGTAGCATACCTCAACGCGTGTAACAATGAATGTTCTCCCCATGTCAACCTTCCACCGTGGCTGACCTCTAGGATTAATACGAGCTTCTCGAAGTTCGTCAGTTTGGAAAAACGTATCAAGTTTGCCATCAATAGCCTTATCACCATTAAATTTGGGCTTTTTTTCATAAACAGTAGATACACTTGTTGGATGTCCCTTCACTGCATAATGGGATACTTAGTTTGAGAACAATAACATTACCTTAGATCTAAAGACACCACTTGACAAAACTGAAATAGTTACAAAACTTGTAACTTAACCTCCAGAAAAATTGTTGCATTTAGTGCGAATTAATGTTACAATGTAAGTTCAGCTCCAGATAGGTATATACCAAAGGTCCTAAAGTGGACATCCAGTCAAAATCAATACTTACAATCAATTTTGTCAATCTTCGGTGCCTTCAAATCATCTGCATTAAATAAATGCTTTGGTTAGAATACATGCAAAAATATATGAGAGAATGACGGTACCAAATAGGGAAAGTGAGCAAATCACGTTATCACTGATCAGGAGTTTTTGGTTATTTTTTTAGTGAATTGTGTGTTAAGAAAAAAATATACATATTAGCAAGATCTTCTGATAGAACTTCGGAATCTCCAATTGTATAACTGGCAGTGGTTATTGTTATCTGACCAGTATATGTAATAGCTGCTTGATTCAGATACAGACACATTGATCAACTTACCCGCATGTCCAAACACTTGCACATCGCTTAACGCGAGAATTCCTTTCTCAGGAGCATCTAGCAGTGTAATCCTCAAAGTTTTACCACGTGGTCGGTTAGGGCAGCTTATACCCACTTTCTGAATGTTAATTTCGTCTAGCTTAGGGCCACAGTGCTTACCGTCTACGGTAATTAAAACGTTTCCAAGTCGATAGAGAGCATCTGGACGATTATAAATCTATAGAAAGAATTATTATTTTTAAAAAGTGTTAAATATAGCTCTATGTACAACATCTTCAAAGTCAAAGAGTTTCTAGATGTAATGAGATCTTAGCAATAATATAAATAAGAAAGAACTGTAAACCTGGTGTTTAAGCGCTATGACAGCCCAATTGAGGTGACTAAAAGATAAATGAATGAAAACCATCTTACACTTATATGTCAATCATAGCAAATGTTAGTAAGGATTTATTTTAGTAACAGCTTACCTCAATGCGTCTAACGGTGTAAACTTCACCCATGTCAACCTGCCACCATGGCTGCTTTGTATGGTTATAGGCCGTTTGGCTAAATGTTTCTCTTGAGCCATCAACTGCCAAATCACTAGTGAAATCCGGGCTAAAGATGGAAGACATTTTTGTTTCTAGACCTTCACAATTCACTGTATAATAGAATATTTAGTTTGGAAACAAAACACGTGCTTAAATCTAAAGACACGGCCCTAAGAAACTGAACTCAAGTAAATTGTCACAACAAATTGAGGTTAACATCCAGGAAAAAAAAATGTCCAAACTTGATACTAATTAATGCTGCAATGTAAGTTCAGCTACAGATACGTATATACCAATGGTCCTAAATTAGAAAACCAATTAAAATCAATACTTACAATTAATTTCCTCAAACTTTGGCGCGAAAGTATCTGCATTTAATGATTGTTTGGTTAGAACACCCACAAAAAGATACAAGAAAACACCAGTACAGTAGTGAAAGTTAACAAACTGCATTACCATTGATCAGGAGTTTTCAGTTATTTTTGAATGAATTGGGGTTGGGGGG
>NAOQ01000166.1:96599-132592 GCA_002751075.1 Ichthyophonus hoferi | reverse complement strand
ATGTTATGTTATGTTATGTTATGTTATGTTATGTTATGTTATGTTATGTTATGTTATGTTATGCTATGTTATGTTATGTTATGTTATGTTATGTTATGTTATGTTATGTTATGTTATGATGTATTTAAATATGATAGGCTATGATATATTAGGGAAGATATGATATAATATTGATATAATATGATTTAGTATGATATTACGACCTATTGATTGGTTGAGAATATGTGATTATGTAATATATGATATTATGCTATATAAATTTTCATTCTAACTCTATGATTGGCCTACCAATCCCTTTTATAATCTTAGAATGTAAAGCCTAAAGAAGACAGCAAACCTGAATCTGAATCGAAGGAGGTGGATGACGTCATAGATACCTTGCTATTGGATATGGTGACGTCCCCGATCTATAAATATTGTGTATAATATAACATATATTATTATTATTATTATTATTTTAATGGCATGCGAGGTACTATATTACTTGATATGGTAACACCTGTTATCCAAATATGGCATGTACTATGGGAAAATTAGTGGCTGGTTGGGGACCAATTAGGGACGCTGGTTTTGACAGGCCTTGCATGCTTATGATTGAAATGTACTCTTTAATAATAATTAAGTAAAATCAGGAATGCCAATTGGTTTTCTTATTATAATGTTTGTTCATTGGTCAGAATGATATCTCATAGTGTGATGTTCAGCAAATCGGCCGGTATATTAAATGAGAGAAGGGGCAAGCACACTAACAATAGGTTCCCCCTGAACCAATCAATTACAGGAGTCAGATGAAGAGGAGATAGTACCTGGTAAGCCCTGCTCCATGGCGCTTACTTCCATTGGTGTATCTATATGTAGATCATGACGTGTATATGACGTGGTTATACTCCCTTATATATATATATATATATATATGCATATTTTGATTGCATGATTTGATTATATGTGATAGGAATATATAAGTATTGTATAGTAGTAGTAATAAAATATATAGTATTGTTCTATACCTCACAATACTCTCTTGCACACACTTGCGCAAAAGACTTGCCACCCGCCCAGCCGGAAGAGGTTGCCATGGAGACAGCTGACGTCAGAGGAAAGAAATTTGATAAAGTGCCCTGTATGACGTACATGAATACGGGCCAGTGCTCGAGGGTAGGTTATTTAAAATTATTTAAAAATACGTTACCTATAGATCATAAACTATTAAAATATTTCAAAGCTATAAACAATTAAAACATATATTTTAAAATTTTAATGAAATATAATATGTATTTTAAATATTTTAAATTTTGTTTTAATAGTAAATTTTTTCAAATGAACCTGTCATATTGTATACACAGCGTATGCTCATTTACTATGAATTTCAATATCTAAATTTAAAATATTAAAACATTAAAATTTACACATATTTACTGTATTGCTGTTAAATAAATTTTAATTTTAAAAAATGAAATAATCATAACAAAAATACATGAATATCTAGATATAAAATAGGAACAATATAACCTTTAGTTAGAATAGGTTAAAATTTTATATAATATAATATAAAGTTGAGACATGATGTGTTAATGCAATGTAGTGTGGTAGTATGTATATATGATTAGTTGTGATGTGTTTATGTGTTCATATCCACGTATGTTTATGGGGCATTCATTACACACTTACGTAAGAGAAGTCTGAAGCTATTGGATAATATATTTTTTTATTGATAAAGTCATTTTTCAGTCTGGCTATTTGTCATAAAAGCGTCATAAGATGGTTTGTGTGTAATTTATAAAGGGTGTATTTTATTGGTTAGATAAAATAATTATATTGTGTGACCAATCCACATGCATGATATACCAACATCACTAATGTTAGTTTCAGCAGCCCATGATAATAGCTCATGTATTAATTATTGGTAACCATGGTAACTATGCCAGGGCGATGACTGTCGATTCAGTCATGACATGACCATGGATGACGTCAGAATCCCACAGGCCTGCCGCTATTTGCAGAGGAGGGAAGGGTGTGGAAAGGGACCTCGCTGCCGTTTTATTCATGGTAAGTGATTGGTTAGGTTGTTTTTATTGTACAAATATCATTGGTGTACATGATTTATGCTATTAAATGCGTGTAAGAGATACAATATGTGTACGGAATAGGTAAAGTGGAGTAACTATTCAATGATATTTTCATGTGATTGTGATTAATAAATGAAACAAAATGGATGCATAATATTGTTAACCTTTCTCTTTCCTCTTTCCTATAAATTTCTATGTATACGTATGTGTATAAAATATACATACATACACACATACATACACAGTCACATAAATATTATCATACTATCATACTATTATACTATCATACTATCATACTATTATACTATCATACTATCATACTATCATACTATTATACTATTATACTATCCTACTATCATACTATCATACTATTATACTATCATACTATTATACTATCCTACTATCCTACTATCATACTATTATACTGTCATACTATCATACTTTTATACTATCATACTATTATACTATCCTACTATCATACTATTATACTATCATACTATCATACTATCCTACTATCATACTATTATACTATCCTACTATCATACTATCATACTATTATAATATCATACTATTATAATATCATACTATCATACTATTATACTATCTTACTATCTTACTATCTTACTATCTTACTATCCTACTATCATACACATATTTCTTTATACAGATGTTCCATGCGCAGTGTTCCACACGACTGGTTCATGTCACAGAATGCCCTGCCATTATACTCATACACCATTGACAGATGAAGCTCGCCCTCTATTGGATCAGGTAGTACCAGCTAAACTGCGTAATAATAATTAGAATAGTAATAATAATAATAATAATATGGTAGAGGTTTGCTTGCAATGGTTGATCACTAGGGCAGTTGTAATTTGCAATGCAATGATATGTCTGCACTAACTGCCATTATAAAACTGTATAGTGACCATTGGCTAATGAAGGAGGCAGTGTAAACATAATATCATCAGATTGAAGGCCTATAACTGGTATAATTAATGATAATGGTAAAAGAAGACTAGTTATTGGATGATAATTATGGCATATGACAATGGTGGTGAAGTGGAATATAAATGTAAACATTTGGGTATGATACTAATAGCACTCAAGTCACTCAAGGGAGTGCTGGGTGATTGGTGTTTGCTTGGTAACCAGGACAGTGATTGGTGTTTCCTGCTGTCATGTTTACCAATATGATTAAGGGCATCTATTAGTTGAGTTTTTTACTGGTAGCTAATTGGGTTATATTATGAAGCATGTAGCAGCACCTTATATGGAAATATGCTTTCTGTAATACACATGAACATCATTTCTGATACATACGGTATTGGTGTGGGGGGGGGTTTACAGGAAATTGCACGATTAGCTGAACAATCTGAAAGGATCGCAGAGGGTAAGCGGAAAATTGAATCTGCCATCCAATCAGGAGAGCTAGTACAAGAGATCAGGCAGACCAGATCTATGTCCAAGACCCATCAATAGGTTTAATCAGATGACACCCATTGGTATACTTACCAATAGTGTACATGCATTGGTTAGTAATTACAACTGTATACTGTATGCAATCCAGTCTTTCAAATTAGCAGGGTACTAAGCAAGGGTATTTAGTGGTGGCCCTACTGTTTCCACCAATAAGGAACCAATACCAATGTATGGTGCCCCTTTTGAAGTATTATTCAGTGGCTATGATAGTTGATATCAGGTCACTATTACCAATTTAGGTGTATTAGTACATGACTATAACCCAATCATATGGGTCTACTTAGCTATCATTTTTTTTAAAAATTAATCGTATATATTAACTTTGGAGCCATAAAAATACATTTGCACTATGATGGTATTTTAATTTATATGGAATTTTAGATATGGAATATATAAAAATTGTCGCTTTGGAATAATTCTCTAAATAGTTATAGATGGTACTATTCCTCTACTTGTGTTCAATGTTCTATTGGCATTCAAGGTCAGGCTAAACCCTGCCCGCTTGGACTTTGTGGCTCAATGCTGTATTTGTTGACTGCAATGCCTTATGTTATGTTCCTTGTATGTTTAAATACGTATGCAAAAGAAACATATACACAAGGATTTATACAATAATAAAGGACATGCAAACTGTTCATACACAGAACGTGGTTCTGACACACAAACTGTTCTAAAAAAGCTCAACATATTTTTATCAAAGATATTGAAACGTTTTACATCACATTTCTCAGTTGATCACAATTCAACCTAACTAATTCATGGGTCATAAATGTAATCTAACTATCATCTAGGATTTGTCAGCTTGAGTTCATCTACTGCCCCTAAACCCTAAACCTTAAACCCTAGATCCTAAACCAACCTCTCATTTTTCTTTATATTACTGTTTTATTTCTTAAAAAGTATTAAAAAAGGAGATTGTAGAATACTAATTCATACCTAAATACTAAACATATTTAACAGTGGTTTTGTGGTTTTACTGGTTTGAGTGTATCTATTTATCCTGCTCTACCTAATGTTTGCATTCATCATTGCCAAGCCATTTCTCCTTATGCCTGGATTAAGACATTGGCATTAATAACATGTACTTTTCATAAAAAAATAATAGAGTATGGGTTGTTCAAAGGATTGGTTCACTATATATTCCTACACTCACCTTGCCCTACCTTAGATGTACCTTATATTCAATATCTAACAATACAGACTAAATACCTGTGTCCCAAGGGTTGCAGTTATAAATTGGTATCTGGTATCAATCAAGGTCTCTATTCCCCTACCTTTTGTTCACTTATGCCATGAGCTATAATAGTGTACTTTATTGTCCTGAATGTTTTCTAATACAACTACGTAAGGTTATGATAATATCATAGGATGTGCAATGATTGTCTGTATAGGGGGATAGTTATCAGAAAAGGGGCTACATGGGCCTAAAATATATAGAATTATAATATATATATAAAGGCTGGAAATATGCTGAGTTGTTTATGAATTAATCTTAAAATGTTTTTTGCATTTATTTGTTAGTTATTTATTTCCAATTAGAAAATATGCATAATCTGATTGCTGTAAGCTTACACTGCCACATATCAATTTTTGAACATCTCAGATCTTCATTGTATTCTTCCCATGTGTATTATCATACGAGTACTCATACATGTAAATGTGACTTTGAGCCTGCTTAGGAGATAGATAAAAATCTGCATGTGAGTAACCGGTCAGACTGATGAGTCCAGGATTTAGGGTTTAGTTTTTACACTATAGTTTCTGCTGGGTATGTGTTTAGATATCTTATAAGCTGTAAAAGCATTTCATAGTGGTGAGAACGGCCACACTAAGGGTGATGGCTAGTCGACTAGACATCACCCTTAGTGTGGCCGTTCTCACCACTATGAAATGCTTTTACAGCTTCTAAGATACCTAAACACATACCCAACAAAAACCATAGTGTACCAACTTGGACCCATCAGTCTGGTTGGATACTCAGATGCAGAGCTTTGACAAAATGGTACCAGGATCCCAAAGGCTGTGGACAAGTTGCTAGAACTACCACAGACTCTGATAACGATAGTCTACATTGGCCACTCTATCATAATCTGTTTGGTACCTTTTAAAACCAGATGTGTTCACAGCTGATCATAAGTTATTGTACGTGACTAATTAATACTAATTAGGTGTATGATCCTGCAGTTGTATTAGTCACATACCAACTAACTATTAATCAGATCTCAGCATTTGATAACATTTTGTGACAGACCAGCTCAAACTCGGTGTCAATAAAAGCATTATCTTGGTTGCTGTCTTCTTATTTTTAAGAGATTATTCTATGTCAACTGATAAAAACAGCTGGGCACATCATTATTGGCTGGTCACAATTAATATATTGCTAACCTAGGAATCTCTATGGGGCTGGAGTTTAAGTGGTTATCTAAATATGAATAGTTGAACAATATGGTGATATTATAATATGATGCAATAGGATTGATGATCTGAACTAATATGGTATTCCTCATATATAGCCTAGGTTGTTTAGTCAACTTGAATATATGTATATTGTTTTAAAAACTACAGTTTCCATGCAATTTTATCCTTGCTTCTAGCTGATACAACTTCAAGATCTACTACCAGGCTTACTTTCCTTGTCACTAACATTCTAACGTGCTAATTTTGAAGCCAAATAAGTATTGTACCAATGGGCAATTTAATATTTTTCTATATGCTACGTACATACTACATTTGTTCATGTAAATTATAAGGTACTAGCACAATGTTGTCAGTAAGTCAAGTGACAGCTGTAATAGCATCATGCCATTTAGAGGTGTTAAATAGCATTAGAATAAATGACAGGGTGGTAAAAGGTTTATTTTAGCACATTGAAAACTTCTACACAAGAAAGTATCATACAATACTTATTAACCAGTGTAATAACTGAACTTCTATCTGTTAATATAAATTAAATTAAATGGGCTTGTTTGCAACAGAAGCTATAGTTATAGTATATCTAATAAATCAATTAAATGTACATGTTAGCTTTTAAATTAAATGCAATATGACAGATGACTTAAAGGAGTTAATTATTGCTTCAATTACATTCCTGCACGTAGAGTAATACCAGGTTGTAGAAAGGATGGGTAGAGCGCGTACATGTGACAGTCGGGTTAGTTGCTTCCTACTGTACATGCCATACAATACACCAATTCCCTATGTTATATATATAGGAGTTTTCCAGCTTTAACGACAGTTTCTCAAGCATTAACGACATTTGTTCCCAACATTATCGACAATTTCTCAAGCTTTATTGACATTTTTTACCTAGCATTAGCAACATTAATGTATGAAAATAATAATTTTGTTGAAAAATACCCATCTCTTTTTTCGCCTGGGTTTTTCCTTCTTCATAACACTTCTTGAAAATTCCTATAACCGACGTTCTTGGTAAACCAAGAGCACCTGCGATCCACGAGAAATTTCTTCCACGTTCACCATGATTGATATATAATCCTGTCTGGTTTTATTGAAAATTGTCCTGGGCCATCTTACAGTAGTGGGAGTATTATATTTATCTTGATTTTCATTATTTTTGCTACTCATTACTCATTCCTGTGAGAAAGAATATTTCAAGAAACCAAATAAATGTTTCAGGAAAATTGCTATATAAAAAAAGGAAGAAAAAAAATATTGTTTTCGTACTTTAATGTCGCTAAAGCTTGAGAAAAAAAATGTCGTTAATTCTTGAAAAACTGCCTTTAAAGCTCGGAAAACTTTACAATATGTTGTGCATACATACAGACAAGACATGATTGGAGTATGGAGAAAAAGGAGAGATGACTGAATGGGTATATATGGCATGGCACATGTTTAGAGTATGATGGTATGATAGATAGATAGTACGACATTATAATAGCAAAATATCATGTGGTTTCAGACGTAATAATAACACTACAGCCATAGGTACTTATTTTTAATAATTTATTATCATATAATAAATCTTTTAAAGCATTTCAATTATTAGTTTTGCTATTGTCAACATATAATTTCTTGAACCTATTGGTTTTAAAATTGCTAATCCGATAGCCAATTTAAAATAAATAGCCTATCCTATTTTGAGACTGTCATTGTCACTCCGGGATCTCCAGTTGTATAACTGGTAGTAGCTAATACTGTTGGATACGCTTGGGTGTGAATGTGGAAATTGCACAATGAGATCGATCAGTAAGAGGTGATATATTACGATGTAAATAATGACACATTGCCTAACTACCTTATTTGATAATTATAATACGATAGGGTGATTGGACCAATTAGAATATACTAATTAGTTGTAGGCAGAGGTATCCCTAGAATAAATAAGTTGCACTACCCTATAAAAACCAATCACAATCACCCAAGATAAAAAAGTTGATATTTGATTGAGTAAACCAGCGTTGAACGACCCATATTTAGTAACATAAGTAGATTTCTGCCGGATGAAACAATATCATAAGGGTTGCAAACATTACCAATAAAAGCCAGTCACCTTAATATATAGTATTAATAGCTTTCCTCCTTACCATATTTCAACTAACATTGTATTATATTATATTCTTACTAACCTCATCCTAGGAGAAAAGACGGTTCTTCAGGCATATATTTTAATTATCTTGTTATAAATATTAAACATAAAAATAAATTTTAAATTCAATTCTTTCTGACATTTTATATTAGCCTTGAGACTGCAACCCTGTGGCTGGTGTTCATAAGCTAATAAAACTCGGGTGTTCAGCTACAAAAAGGCCCTATAGGTATAATAAGACTGTCAAAAGAATTTATTTAACGTTTTAACGTAAGTACATCTATTATTAACACCCAGCCTGCTCACGATTAACAGCCAATTGGGTGGCTAACAAGGTTATCAGTGCTGTTGATATGTGTAAATAGATATATATCAATATATATTGCACCTCGGGAATGCGTATAATCTGCAAACATATTTAGAGAAACATGGCAGGCACAATATAGTACAGCGATGATAGTAGTCATCTTAGTCGTCTACCAAAGTCAAGTATCACCAACCCACCCACACCTAACTGCTAACCCCAATCATCCTGCGTCATCATCCTGTCAACACAAATAAGACAAGGGTACGACTACAACAGAAGCTGGCTTGGTTTGGTGTGACATAAAGAGTATCTTAATACAAGCAATACTAAACTAAGTATGCAAAGATTTACTGGGACTGGCACTGAACGCCCTGTTGACCACCTCCCATGCCTTCATGTTCATGATCTTCATCGTCCCTTCTCTGGCTCATACTAGGATCGTAATCACTGACAACCACTTCTTCCATCTCGTCTGTCTCCATGGGAGGAGTGGGGATGGGGCCAAGGGCCTTGGCAATCTGGGCCACCTGTTGGGGTGAAAGATGGTCCGGGAACTGCACGTTAAATTTGATCAGGAGATTGCCGCAGAAGTCAATGTCGCGTACATGAGGCATGCCTTTACCAGCTACCATCTGCAAGGAGGATGTGAGGGAGAAGAGAGAGGAGAGTTAGTGCCCATTTAGGATAATTAAGCGTCATTATAATACTGTTGGTTGACACTTACCATAACTATGTATCTATATATATATATATATATCTACATACTCTTTCCGTTGTACGCACATGGTTATTTATCATGCAAGTACCATATATATATGAATATAATACACAATAAGTCATAACATATCCTATATAGATGTACAATAATAACTTGTAAAGGTCGGGTAAGAAACCATTACAGACACACAACAATTGGCTAAAATGATGTCATAGGGCAACCTTATGCAGTAATATAACGTTATTTGCTACTTAATATATATTAAGTAGCTAATGGTGTTATTAAATGATTACACATACATACATACGTGCAGGATAGACACGACACACACAAGACACAGGAACAGAGGTGAGAAACAAGAACTAACCTTAACAGCCCCCTCCTTAATCACTTGGCCAGGCTGAACAGTCACAAGGACGATCTCATCGTCGAGATGTTTGACTGGCATCTTGAAACCACACAGCGCCTCACATAGTGTAATAGACATGTTCATGATAAGATCATCGCCTTGCCTTTTAAATCAGGGAAATGATTAGTTGAGGGGTTCAAATAAACAACTTCATAAAAATTGCTACTGTATGCTATATAGTATTAATGCTTCAGAATGGCTTAGTATGATTGTTTAATTAATTAATTAATTAACTGGTGGCATATATGCTGTAAAACCATATGATTGGATGGGGTAACAGGAACAGGACCATTATTAAACATTCTCTTGTGGTTAAACTTGACTGCCAATCAAGTCTTAACCAATGGTAAGAATCATCTATGTATGACATCACAGTGACATCATTCATCCTATATAAGGATGTGAAACCACATGTTATATACATAGATAAATACCATACCCATGCATCCCTAGAAAAAAATGCACCAATCGTCTCATAATACACATACCCTACTAAAGGTATAGAGACTATTATTTAACCCAATCACAATCACACATAGTGATAAGGCTTATTAGAAAATCACAACCAATTAGTATGTATGGGGTAGAGCCATATAAATATATATATATATATATATACTGCTTCCATTCACCCAGTTTGTGGTAATTAATTAATAATATAATTAATCACTTACTTATTTAATGACTTATTTAATGGGTTAATTAATAGTTTAGTTAATCATTTAATCATCTAATATATATATATATAGTTTCCATTCACTCAGTTTGTGGAAATGAATTATTTAATGAGCTCATAATAGTTTAGCTAATCATTTAATCATCCAATATATATATATATGTCATACACACCTTTGGAACACTGGGTGTTCTTTCTGTCTCAACACTATGACAATGTCACCAGGAGGCAGGCCTGGGACCTGATCTCCCTCTCCAGTGAAACGGATCTGATGGCCTTCCTTCATACCCTTCTCCACATGCACCTCAAAGGTCTACGGTAATTGGGTAAAGATCAGTATGTATGTATGTACGTACGTATAATGTATATGTAAGCACGTGCCTGAGAGGGAGAAATAGAAACAATAATAACTAGGAATATAAATATATCTATCTATTGGTCTAATTATAAATGTTTATCTAATGATTAGTCAGTTTCGTTTTTTTAAACGAAGGGTTCATAGTTGGATGTTTACTATATCTATATTTAACAAAGTATAGTAAATCCGATTGGCTTATTAGAGTATGCAATATACTATAGTATAATATAATGAAGTGTAGAATAATATGATATAATATAATATATATAGCCTTACAATCACATAGACCTCTATTCTTTACATCCACATAACATAGTATAGTATAGCATTGCATACCTTCTTCTCCTCTACTAGTTTCTTTCCATGACACTTTTTGCACCTATCCTTCTCACTCATGCTTTCACCCTGCCCTCTGCATTGGTCACAAGCTGTCTGCATCTGCGTGATCATGCCTGGGCCTAATTGGCGCACAACAAGAACTACACCTCGTCCTTGACACCTGATAGGAGAAAAGGGAGAAAGAGGAGAAAGAGGGAGAGAAGATGAGGAAGGAGAAAAGTGCGAAAGATATAATAGGACATAAAGGGAAAGAAACAAAATGGGGGTTATTGATTGGTGTATGGGCACATACCACAGTATGACGCATATATGACGTATAAGAACAATATATATATATATATCCATCCAATTAAAAACAAAACCCTCATGCTTGTATAATGATAGGTTCTAGGAGCACCGCATCTAGACCCTTATTACTTACACTAAAACATACCTACCTATACATACATACACACACATACACATACACATACACCCCTATTAACATCACCCCCTCCACCCTCTTTGTAGACACGTGCTCTTGCTATGATGTCATTCTTGCACACCAATTTATATAAGGCTATTCACATTCACACACCATATACAGTCACCCTCCTCCTACTTACTTCTGGCACTTGGTGACATTCTTGCCACCTTTTCCATCACAACCACCGCATACAACATCTTTCCTCATTGCCAATTTCTTGGTAGTACCGTTGTATAATTGCTCCAATGTCACGCCTAATTCGTGGACAACATCTTTTCCCTTATCCTGACGACGATGGCCTCCACCACCAAAGAAGGATCTATCGCAGTAAATATATCGATATAATCAGTGTCTATGATTGGTACAATCTTACTTACAGGTATAGTAGAATATGGTAAGATGCATTAAGATAGGGTAAGACGTACTATATATATATATATATATCTTGCTCTGTTGGTATACACCAATGCATATTTTTAAAAAAAATGCATACTTAATTAATGCATATGCAGAGCAAGATGAGAAAGAGATAGGGATAGGGGGAGGCAAATAGCTTCTGACTTGATTGGTGGACTAATTTTTTTTTAAAATAATGGGATCTTTTAATTGCCTGTAAGCCAATAGTGTGGCCAATGAAGAACGCTGATATATGTCGAACTATGACGCCATGGCCATAGCGACTATAGATGAGGGAAGAAAAATAAAAACAAAAACACGTATATATATATATATGATTTTCTTATATGGAATGTAAACCTAAAGTTGTGTGCTACTGGATATAACTCACTGTCGGTTGATAGAAAGAAAAAAAACATACTTCAGATACATTGATTAGCCAATATATATATCTATATATTAGAAAGTGGATAAACAACAATGGTGTGAAAGAGAAAAAGCTATAAAAAAAAATTAAAAAAAAGTATGGGTGGTATGAGGTAGCAAGAAAGAGTAGCAAGGAAGCTAGATATAAAACATGCAGGTAGAGGAGGTACACAACATAGAATATATACATATATGTATCCTAACCTACCCGAAGCCAGGGAACATCTGACCAATAAAGTCCTCAGCGGCAAAGTGACCACTGTCCATACCACCTTCCTTGAGTCCAGCCTCACCATAACGATCATACACCTCACGCTTCTGGGGGTCTTCAAGTACAGAGAACTGGTAGAGGGTAGGAAGAGGTTGGTATGGTAGAGGCAAGGAAAAAGATAGAATAAAATAAAGTAAAATAGAATAGAATAGAATATAAAAATATAATAGGGGAAAACAATTGAAATCAAGAGAAGAAGTGCGAAAGGCAAAAAAATTATAATAATAAAATCGAACAAAATATGTGTAGGTGCTAAAGTATAAGGTGTATGTATATGGGTATAGCCGGAGTGTGAATCTGTATAATAGTAAGTAAACAAGACATGTCACTTCAAAAGACATGCATCTACTTAGGAATATAAGTCACCCCCTAGTACAATATATATATATATGATCTACCTGGTATGAAATGTTTTTGAATTTCTCAGCGGCGTCGGGGCTAGGGTTCTTGTCGGGGTGATGTTTCAGAGCAAGTTTGCGGTATGCTTTCTTAATTTGCTCAATAGAAGCATCAGGAGGAACACCAAAAGTCTCGTAAAAGACAGTCTCTTTAACCATTGTGAATATATAAACCTTTGTCGAGGACGACTATTCGACAAGAAACAACAAGAAATTCAGTCCAAAATCAATGCATCAATCCTTTCTAAACTAATGCGTGGAACGTAGTTATTTGTATTTTAATACCTAGACTCCCCTTAATTAAGTTAAGCCTTATTGGGCTTTACCACAACAATTTCTCGATTAATTAGCTCTGGTAGGTGTTGTAAATGATAATAAGCGAATGAATTCCGTACATTTATTTTTTTGGGTTCTGTACTATATTTTATGGTAATACTAAAATATATTGACGAATGGATGTTCGGGAAGTGTCTGATGACATTAAAACTTTTGATTTGAGCTAGCATGTGGTCGCTAGGCCTAGATTGTGACTCGCTGACTCAGTTATTTTCTTGTTTTATACATATCATAGTCTATGATAAAATGCTTCTAATCCAATAATTTAAAACTATCTACTGTCTATTATGCAATACCTGAATAAAACGTCCAAGTAATAAAAATATATAGTTTCAGACATGTATATTCCGGATTCCAAGCCAAGTTTGGCTTTACTGATTTTCCAATCGCCTGGCACCATCAAGGCACCTTGAGAGCCCTTATAAATGGATATAGTAGAATAGCTCAGTTGATTTCACATGAAATATATATATATATATGCTTAATGACTGGTTATTTATTTTTAGAATTTTTTACTTTTTTTTTCTTATAAATTGTCACACATAACTAATATGGGATATTTATAATTGATAAAGGTGGTTCATGTAGTGCTTATTGAATGAACATTCTGGTTTTATCATTATTGAATATAATCATTGGCCTACCAATGGTATTATCTTTTTTCCACCGCAGGATATAAAAAGTTTAGCGTCAGTTAGAGAGTTTATCCTGGTGTCTCAAGTAAAATTCAAGGCATAAAATTAAAAAGGTTCCATGCATACTAATGTCAATAACAACACTATTTAGGGATAGTTAATCATAAATTGGCTGAGCCCCAAGATGTATTATGTAGAACACCTGAAATGTATTTAAAATAAACTGTCTACTTTGTCAAAACTATTATTTGTATTTTGATGGGATTTTTATTGCAAAGCAACTCGAAACACTTGTGTTATTTATACCTTCTCACTCATACATGGGACGTTTATGTGATGAAAAGTTACAGTGTAGAATGGCGGTTCATTAATGGATGATGCTTTGCCTGTTTATCTTGCGTAAGGCAGAGGGTGAAATCTACATTTGGTATATAGATTTATGCAATAGCTCTTAAATCAGCCCTTTGGCGGTTTATTTTCAATGTTTTGGTAGTAGCTATCCTCTACTGTGACTAATTTGGAAAGTGTTTCTCTAATCATTAGTACTATTATTACCTGCACTTTGTCATAGGTATTCACTGGGTCACTAGATACCCCATATTAATATAAAGTATTCCATTGTGACACGGACAGACTTCAAGCGTAAAGAAGCAAGACATGATATAAGTTACTTGTAATTTACTAATGTGCACTATATAGTGTATTGACAAGAGAAATAGAGGTAGTGAACACCTATATAACGAGTTCTCTGCAAATAGGTGCTTGTTTAAAATTGATTAATAATTAAACTTAAGTACTAATTGGATCTAAGTCGACTTGTATAAGCCAAATCCTATTATAACCAAACCAAGATATAATTATCACAGTTTTGTCGTATTAATGTAACACTAAAACTCATTATTACAGTATTAATAAATGACTGGCACTGACACCAATATATGATACGAATCATACGTGTACCACCTATGTAAATATTAACAGTATATCTGCCAAGAAAAGCAACACCTGGATAGAGAAGATTAGAGGGATACTGTCTTGGTAAAGAAAACTATAGAAAATAAAGCCTTTTAGGCCATAGTGATGTTCCTGTTACATATATATATTGGGCTTTACCATTCAAATAATATATCTGTCACCCAATATGCAAGTTTTCGCGATCCGAATTATAATGTCGATCAATTTAAAAATTTCCCGATCCAAACTATAAATTGTCGATCAATATGAAAATTTGTCTGATCCAAATTATAAATTTTCGGCCGATCAAAAAGGAGAACGAAATACATAAATTGAAAAAGATTACGTAGTTTTCAAGAGATTATATATGGACATGATTCCTTTAAAATGAAAAGAATAAGTCAATATATATATATATATATATATATATATATAGCATACATAGTATCCTTTTACTGGACAATTAATGCTGTGAACATGTTATTTATATAATATAATCTACAATGATATAAAATAGCCAAATTTGGAAGTTAAAACACAAAGTAGATGATCATTGGAGATGAGAGCGATTTGAGTGATTGTCGGGGATTATTCTTTGCCCTCTCAGATAGTAAGAAGCCAGAGAGAGGGCTCAACAAAATCCTACTCAAGAAAGGCAAAGCAAAATTCCTCATAAAACTCTCCTGGTCAGAGAAGCTTTTATCATGGATACTGATAGTCTCAAAAATTGGAACTTTTTTCAACAAGAAAGAGATCTCATAATGCCTGAGAAACAGTTTGACCTTGTCCATCCAAGTCCTCAGATTATTAGTCTTG
Organism: Ichthyophonus hoferi; assembly: GCA_002751075.1. Classification (NCBI taxonomy): domain Eukaryota; class Ichthyosporea; order Ichthyophonida; family Ichthyophonidae; genus Ichthyophonus; species Ichthyophonus hoferi. The sequence continues at coordinate 116,993 of NAOQ01000166.1, read as the reverse complement.
GAATTGATGCCCATGAATTCAGTCAATGGGGTTAATTTAACTAGTTCCTTCCATGTTGCATCCATTTTGATAACCATGCTCATTCTGTGTTGTACTTAATATTCCCAACATGGCAGCAGAGAAAGTTTAAATGGTTTACATAGTTACAAAACCTGGTAATTCCTTTAAGTTAACGATTCATTAATTCGGAAAGCACTTCACCCCAACCCTGCATCTACCACTGACCTCTACGTATGGAAATTCAATTTTATTACATCTACACACTGTCTTCAAATTTACATTTGAACTATCAACATTTCCAGCCTCATAGTAATGCTACTAACAAGAACCCTTTCCCCAAACCATCCAAAGTGTAATATTTTATTAGCATAGGGAAAGAGCTCACATATGCATAACTGTAATTAATATATGGATATTTTTATTTTCATTATCCTACCAGCCACTACCAACCTGAAAACCACTTCTCCGAGGATGCAGGCAGGGCAGGTGGCCTCAAATCAAGGATTATGGGGTAGGTTTGTCGGTCAGGACAGAGAAATAGGAAAGAAAAAAAGAGGAAGAGAGCGGGTAGAGGAAGGAAAAAGGGGGAATAGAAAGAGCTATATGGAAGGGGGATTGGGTAAGAAAGTATGGCCCCGAGTTGCTAGGGTAACAGAGATTGGCTTCTGTAATTGGGTAGTCTTTTCATAGTGATTAATACATATCTATAGTCATACAGGCTATACTGGTTAAGTGTGCCTACATACATACCCCCTGTCCCTTCCCTTATCCTGTTGCTGCTACCCTCTGACCACGTATTGCTCCACTAGTTTTAGTTCTCTCTTTCTTGAATTAACAGCCATTTTCTTCTGTTTATTCAATGGTTAAATTGGATTATAATTTTAAATTTTCACCTATCTTATCCCAATGTTCTGTATTCAACAATTCATTTATATTTACATGCCAATTGGTTTATCTAGAGACCAACACTAAGGAAACAGGAAACACCTACTGGTCTAATTGTAAGCCATATTTCTATTCTGTCCACCAATTAGAATATTTATTCTAACCTTTCCCAGTCTTTTGTTATGAGCATATGTGACTGTACAATGCAGAGAGAGAGAGAGAGAAACAGCTGGTAGTGTCACTGGCCAGTCAGAGCCATTATGGTACAGTGGAAGAGGTGGTATTTCCAACCTCTCTAGTTAATTTAAAAAACAACTGGGCAACACCCACATATCACCTCAGCCGCCAGTCGCCGGATGCCTGCCAGAGCCTAAAACAAAACCAGAGCCAGAGCGAGACGGAACGTTTAGCATTGGGTACCATGCTGCGGTCACTTCAGAATGACACCAGGAACTATCTTTTACTTTTAGTGTGCGACAAGTCTACTGTTAAGTAATCATCATATTAAGGTTCTTTTTCATATTTCTTTTTCATATTTGTTTGTCCTAGGAAAAATAGTCCGCCAAGGCCAAGAGGGAGTGTTAAGACAGGAATATTTAATTAATTTGGGTAATTCTGTATATAGCTACAATCATTTTTTATTATTAGCAACTATTATTACATCTACAGTCTGGAGTTAATGCAGTCTATTAGTAATCCAAAATGATTGATTAAAATTGAGCCAGAATAACAGAGGTCTCGCAGGTATATATAATAAGCCATTTCAGATAATGTTTTGGGTTACAATGTAACAAATAATGGCTATTACGTTTATTCTTGTTTGACCGAACGATTCGTAAGAAAAACGTTTATACCAAAAAATACATTCTGTATTTTAGATAAGTTGAGGTTCTTGTTGGTGTCATCATGACTTAGCTCTTGTATCTTTTATTATTGGTTAGGAGTCTAAAGCCATTATATTAAGTATTTGTGTAAGCAAAACTACTATTTTTATTTGTATTTCTTGATGAAAAGCCAGGATGTTAGTCAATAAAATCAGGAGACTATTTCAGAGATAGAAATAAAGATACGAGTTAGGCTCTTGCTTAATGGCTTAGCTTTATGCAATTGGCGGTATTTGGTTGTGGTTTGTTCTACACGTTATTGTGTTTTTAGCCAAAAAAGTGTAGAAAGATTTATATTGAAATGTATCAAGTCTTTGAGAGAAGTATCCTATTACCATGTTGAGGAAGACCACCACAAGGTTTATTACTTTGGAGATGAGGAACAAACAGTCCACTGGGAGTGCGAGAACAAACAAATATTTGATACTACTACACGTCACTGTATTCCCGCTACTTTCAAATGTCCCGAAGACCTGGGCGATAAAATCTTCTTTGCTGATCCAGAAAATTGCAATATATATTACTATTGTACAATTGGTGGTAGTAATGGAACAACACATTATTCATGTAGTAGTGGCAGGATGGTGTTCAATCCTGAACGAGATTTGTGTGTAAGCCTCGAGAATGTTCAAGAGGTTTGCAGGAGACCACCTACTCGCCCGTTCTTAGAGAACTTATGATGGTTGACTCGCCACATTAAGTCACCCATCAAATAATATAGTAAATGTTATATTATCATGTCTGTTGTATTCTTTCGGCACTAATTCATTCTTTCAAGTATAAGGATCTTGACCACGTAGAACTTCAAATAATAATAATATTCTTTGTGTTTACTATTGATCACTGTTGATTATATAAATAGTTTGTTAGCTTTGTCTTTATTATTCAAACTTTGTTTGTTCCGATTTGAGTTAGCTTTCGGTCTCCAACGATTTTTGAGTACTTAGTATTATTTTTGTGATAATAATAGCACATGATAGACATAATATTGAAGATATAGGTATGGTATGTCAAAATATACCTGCACGGGCAAAATTACTAATGCAGCTATGATAATCTAATTAATCAAATGTTGGGTGCCGAAGTATTCTGTATGTATATAATGATCTATTTATAAAGTTTTAAAAGCTTTTGCATGAGACAGATTTCGGGGCGCTTGATTCTGCTGCGATACTGAATGAAAACAGTGCAGTTTTCATCCTAATTCCTCCGCTTGTAATAGTTGGACGCTACCGTGAGCATGTGTGAGATATTTACTACCCAGGCTGAAAACGACAATAATGATCACGTTACAATTAAATGATAGCTCATGCAATGATGAGTAATTATTACACGGGTTGAAACTGACATACCCAATATAAGTAAGTTCATATTTTGTGATTAGAATGCGTATATTATTTATAAGATGCTACGTAGAAATGCGGATTTGCATGACTTCGAGTTAAATATTTACAATATATATATATACTCTCGTCTACGAGATGTATATTTATACATATGCTTAGAAATATTATATAGAGGCTTGTGCAATATTTAGTGACTGAGACCTCATATTTATACATAACCAATATTATGCAAATATTAATTATCGATTCTTAGCTATTGGAGAAAGAAAAAAAACAAAACTTAATACTATTAGCTGGGTCCACTAGATTAATAGTAATACGCGATTAATCCAACCAATCTACATTTTAATGAGCGTTATTCATTGGCTAATATTCAAATCTATATTTTTAAGATTAATCTAATAAAATATTCCATAATAATAAACAATTACATTTTTATTTTCTATTTTATATTTTCTATTAACATATAATCCATATAATATCACAATACAATAGTACAGTACAATATTACATAGCTTATATTTTTTTTATGATACTACACTAAGATGGAGGCTAACACGCCAGAGCTGGATGATATCTTAGAGGATTTATGCTGGTGAGGCTGAGATTAAAACAAAACATCAAAACATATACAGACAATCTTACGTACAAGTATATGTTCTATAAGGAAGGAATGTATGCTTGACCACCACATATAACCTGTTTATTTATTCCAACTTAAGATATTAACAGATGCACACGTAGTACTATATATATACATGTAAATAAACATATACACCTACATAACATACCTACACATACAGCCATTTAAACATTCAAATGCAAATACAATTGCACACCTACCTACGCCTACACTTACACACTCTTACCGATCCATATAAACTTACCTTTACACATATAGTTATAGGTTTATATAAACATATACCAGTCATACATCTAACATTCTTCTTTCTCTCTCTCTCTCTTTTCTTTCTTTCTTTCTTTCTCTCTCTCTCTATATATATCTACCTATCTATCTATTCCTCTTTATATATATATATATATATATATATATATATATATATCTTATCCTTTTCCTTTAATCTCTTATGGATTTTACCTACACCCTCTCTATCCTCCTCCTTCTTATTGGTCCATTATCATGCCAGCCGGTTCATCTTTAATATACCTGAAGAGGATCTAGCTTCAACAGATCGCATATTTCAGCAAATCCAGCAGGCCCATTGGTTCTATCTAGATTTTGCACGTGACAACAATACATCTTTGCCTAATTTGGACATTAAAAAGTTTGGTTTTAAATGTAAGTGTAGCTAATGAAGAGAGTGATGGTAGGATTATAAACATGCATTAGGATATATAGGTAGGAATGGTTACATATGTACATACAGAGCTTATAGAGTATAAATAGTAACCATATATAGATATATAACTAATAACCATGTATAGATATATAATCATATGTAAATATAACCAATAACCATATATAGATATAGACAATAACCATATATAGATATAACCAATAATCATATGTAAATATAAACAATAACCATATATAGATATATAACCAATAATCATATATAGATATAGACAATAGCTATATATAGATATATAACCAATAATCATATTTAGAGATATAACCAATAACCATCTATGATAGATAGCTATGTTTGGAGGTATAAACGGATATATATTCAGACTGACCTATCCCCGGATAGTATTACAACATGTCCCGTTCCTTAAAGAGCACATGCAAACATATGAGGATTATTTAAAGATCTATGATGATTGGCGGGAATATCGTCAACAAATACCCGTGTATGGTGCTATCCTTCTAAATGGGGATGGATCTAAGGTATACATGTCCATATATAGATAGATAGATGCATGACTGTAAACCAATCATACAACATGTACGTGCACACTAGTATGCACCTATGTAAGGTTGTGTAATACAGTACATTCATGCACATATAGATAAACCCACCAATGAAAATCCAACGTTACTTGATAATATCCAATAGAGATCTAGCCAATGTAGTGATTGCATGCATATATGTCCTTATAAGGTGACTCCTAAAACCACATGGTTGCCATATAGGATATGTCTATATATAGGTATACCCGTACCTACCCTAACTCCCTCTATCTCCCTCTCCCTTTCCCTATAGTGCGTGTGTGTAAAAGGTTGGGAAAATAAAGCCTGCTGGGGGTTTCCCAAAGGGAAGGTCAACAAACTTGAGAAGGGAATAGACTGTGCTATCAGAGAGGTAATTAGTTAATTGATGACGACATATCCCGGGTATTTTAATTATTTTAATGAATGGATGTGAATGTGAATACTCTCTTAATTAATGGCATTTAATACTGCCATTTATTACTGGTTTAATATTACGTCACGTCTGTTTAAGAGATGAGGAAAGCCATTGATTGGCCAATTGCATAGGTTATGTAATACTATCAGCCCAGTACTGTATATTATTTAATAGCAAGGACGTGTTGTTTGATTGTGATTGGTTCTGTATCCTTCTACCTGCCATATAAGGTTTAATTACAATTACCATTAGTGTCTTTCATTCTAAATCAGGCTAATTTCCCATTTCCATCCACCAATCACCAATAGGTACTGGAGGAGACAGGGTATGACTTCACACCTCTCTCCCAGGCGGCCCAATTCATTGACGTCACGATGCATGGCCATCGTATTCGTCTCTACGTCATCGTGGGCGTACCTGAAGATACGGTGTTTTGCCCACGCACGCGCAAGGAAATCAGTGTATGTGATTGGATGTAGTAAAATACAAAAATATTTATTTAATGTGGTAAAGTATAATATATATTTATTTAATAAGTTGTCTTTTTATTGGTAGATGGCTCGAGGTTGTTCTGTCCCCATATTCTATTGGTTTTATATCATTCTCTCTCTGTTTCCTCTCTCCCTATTGGTATTTATAGAACTACAGTTAATTTTCTATACCCGTGCTCAGTTTCCAACGATACATACCTTTATAAGGCCAGATATGTGTCTAGCGGGCTATTATTGGTGAAATGTCATTATACTTTCTTTCTATACATATATCTATGACATCCTATACCTATATATAGCTAGTACATTGGCTATTATGATTGGCCTTCATGATAAATCATTAGCCAATAGATGCGCATACTTTCCAGACCCATCACACAAACACATAATCACCAATCATATAGCCGCGATAAATTTATTTATTTATTTATGTCCATTAATTCCTCTTGGCCTATCATATAAATCAATAATGATATATACCCAATCACAGCGAGTCACGTGGTTTCCTATCAGCAGCCTACCAGATCCCTCCGTGAGAGATCCAATGTTTTTTATGGTTTCTCCATTTGTCAGGTGAGGGCCTTATCAGGGACCAATAGGAGAGAAGGGGTGGGCATTGTTCATTGGTGATTGGTGTACGCATGTTGGCTGGTGACATCACCATTAAGAGAGATTACCCAATGAAATTGGTGATTAGTGCGTTAATGGCAGGCAACCATTGGTAGATACATGTCTTTAATCAGGTGTTTCTCTGTCCTAATTGCCATTTTCTTTCTTTATTGCTTTTTATGGTAATACGTGTATACACACACACACATATATATATATATACACATACACACATACATACACAACTTATCCAAGGCCACTCAAAGGGTGGATTAAAAGCAATCTACGAGGACGTCGTAACGTAGTGGGAGGAGGAGGAGGACCTACAGCACCCCCTTCCCTTACCACTACCACCCCTACACCTCTCCCTGCTGACCGTCAGCCAACCAATGCTGCCACTACCACTACCACGCTCTCTACGACCATGTATCCACCTCCCCCACCACCCTTCTCTCCCTTCCTGCCTCCTCCCCCTGTCTTTTTCCCTATGGTTCCCCCTGGAATGGCCCCCTATCCTCCCAACACGGCGACCCCCACCCCGATGAAATTCCCTCATCCTCCAATGGTTCCCATTCGAATCTCCCTAGATCCCCCCTCACCCGTGACAGTTTATTCTCCCGTCCAATCGCTTGGGCGAGCCACTAATGAAATTGGCCATATATCTGAGGTCTCATCCAATGAGGTTGAGAATCCTGCCACTCGTTTGAAGGAAGTGCTTGGGATTGGACAGGAGTTGTCTCAGTCTCATAAGAATCTGGAAAAGGCTGTGCCATTGGTCACCAAATTGGGTGATCAATTATTGCTGTTTCAATTCGATCATATAGCGATCTGGGATGCGATGCAACCATATATGGTAAGGCCATTGCATAGAGCCTAGCTTCTAGCTTAGGATTGGTATAGTCACGTGATAGAAAGTCAGGCTTAGAGCCCCAACCAATGTGTATATATGATTTTATACAGGTACGGTTATTGGCCACTGAACATGAAATATTTATAAGGCCCAATTACGAATAATAATAATAGGCTTGTTATCACGGAATATGTGACCCGTAACCCATAGAAAATAATTATAAGCCACCGTGAACACGTGATTCTGAACGAACTATCCTGATTGGATGGATGTATATACTTTGGTTATATAGGGTATTGATTGGTGAATTGGTGCTTCCAATGATAAATCATTGTCCTGATTTCTTTTTTGAATTAAAATGACATCGTGCCAATCATATTTTTACTCCTTCACGTATAACGTAATTATTACATAGTTACTTTGTCAATTTTTGATTTTTTATAGATAAATGACTTTCTATCTGTCGCTGATATAGTAGAAAGTTTTAAAAAGACATAATGGAAACTTGATTGGATATTGAATTGGCTAATAAAGACTCATTGGCTATACTATACATTAGAATTGAGTATAAAGGGATGAGCCAATAGGCGATCAGATATATGCTCTAATCTATTTGCTTATACAATCATATTCATTCAAGACTAATCGTCCCTTCATAATAAACGGTTTGAAATAAATATTATGTTGGCTTTGACGTCACGCACATTACTATATGTGGCTCTCGGGGTACTCAACCATTGGCCGTTCTGTTGAACATTCAACATTATTCCTCCACCCTGCCTAACAACCAGTTCTGACAAATCTAAAATCTCCCTTTAGATGTTGGGTATCTTCCATTAGTGCAGATCAGGTATTATTTTAACCTTATTGGTCCACTGCCCAAACTTTATACGGCTTTTAGCTACACTGTTACTCAGCCACCAATGAATTTCTTGGGGCAAGATATCGTTTGTTGCTCTAATGCAACAGGCATGACGTCACAGCTTACCAGAAATAACCAATTGAAACACTTGATTATAATTATAAACGGATCATTCGCTTAGGATAGGTTGCATATATTTTCTTAATTGGGCCAGCCAATCATTGTGCGCCTTCATCAATTTACAATTGAAATGATAAGATCAGACGCGCCCAATCTCCAATTTAAATGAGGGATTCTTCCTCTCGCTATCCAATCAAGGAAAAGAGCTTTATCTTTGAAAAAAATTCACATTCATCTTCCAATCACAATTCATCAGTTTACGTATATTCAATCTATTACTGTCTATTTATATCCACCAATGAAACATAAGCTATTTAAGCTATACTATACATGCAGTGGTGTAGAGCCAAGCAGGAAGGAGAAGTGGCAAATGTCTGTCGTGATTCTAATTAAAAACTGACAGCAGGTTGGTTCATCCTGATAACCCCTGGCCTCATTGGACTGCAGCGCATCAAATAAAGATTAGTATATCTAGATCTAAATAGATATGAGAGTGCATGTATTGGATGAACGCACACGTGCATTGTATAAGGTCGGATAAGCAAGCCACCAAAACAAGTGAAAAAAAAAGACCAATGACCAACAACAGCATTATACTAAAAATGGAGCACTCAAGCCAACCACCTACCTGATTCTGATTGGGAATGAGTGCGATTAAACCATTCTTCTGATCTTGATTGATAGAGAGGGAGGCAATATACTATAAAGAAAAGATGATAAAATGTTAGGTATGATTATCCAATGGAATCATTGTGATCACTGTAGGTCAAAAAGATTAACTAATAATCTTCACTATAGAAAACCAGTAGGGTAAAATGATTGATGCGTTTTTAACCAAACCAATAGATGTGACCTTTGTAAATGGATAGCCAACATTTATAAAAAACAATTGTGGGCAGATGATTGGCCATCCATACCTGGGACCACGTGTACATATTATATACCTAATACCCATTTTAAAATATAATAATATAGCTATATGTATAACGATGTATGACGTCATACCTGAGGTAGAAAGCCCGTATAAAACTTATTCAAATCGTCTCCAGCCAAGCGATAAATGGTCGAGGTAATGACGTCACAGTGCAACTGATGAGTCTTGGCTGCAAACAATTGGTCATTATTAATGAGTGGTAATGAACAGTTGTTCATGATTGGTGAATTTTAAGAACCAGTTTTGTTTTTCAATTATTGGGAGCTTTTTTTTTTTTTTTTTTTTTGCAATTACTATTATGAAATTATAGACGGGGCTTAATTATCATATTATTGGTGGGATTTAATTAGTATATGCTATTATTGAATGATGCTATTCAACGGTAGTCAGTAACTCTAGCCAATCACAAATACTATGGGAGTAGGCACTGGTAGTACAACTAAAGATAAAAATCCAACTATTTAGACATGTATTGCCTTTATATATATATATAAAAAAGGATTAAGTTTTAATGTGGGTATGTACTGCTAATAGAAATGCACGTGGTAGAGAAAAGTTAATACTGGATACCCGTAGTGGGTGCGGTGCTTACCAATCAGAACATTGAGTAATTGCTGCATCAATGGGTACCGGTATGGCTCAAAGGCTGGCTATTGGGTAGGATGTAAGGTTAAGGGCCGGCCAATCAAATACTACCTATATACGGACATGCTAAAATCATTATTCCCATATCCGGTTATGTAGACTACCTTACTATTTTAAAATATCTAAGTCACCAATCATATCTAATCATTATAACATATATATATATATACCTTATTATAGAGGTCAACCTTTTCATTTAGCGAATTTAAGTGGCCAATCACCTGGCCGAAAAGATTAAGATCGGTATGACCCAGGGCGAGGGGAAAGGTCTGGGGGTACATATCATACGTCATTGCCCATATATGGTCACAAAATGATGTCACAAGGTCATTATTATCTTACATACAATAAGCATTTAAAAGCCAGTTGTCTGTATTTTTGTTGCTATTAAACAAAAAGCTGATTGGTTGGATTACGATGTTAAGCTATCATGCTATTATGAGTGGGGCTCTAAAAAATAAACAAGGCTAAATACTGGATGGTTAACCTTAACCATGTAAGTAAGTTGATTACTACTTCTTAGTAGTAATGGTACTGGTTATGTACGTCATGTAGGTAGGCCGGACCTTTCTTTACCTTATTCCATTGTCATTCTCATCCAACTCATACAAAGGACTCGGAATATTAATTATAAGACACACAGGTATGCACATACTAATACATATATACATACATCATACATGCGTCATATATTCATATATATACTTATATACGTCATTCATATGTCACATATGCATGCATACATACATACATATATACATACGTCGCACAATCATATATATATACTTATATACGTCATACATGCACTACACACCTCTATAAGCTTTGTAAATTGCTCTTGGTGTTTGATTGGTGCAGAAATACCACCAACAGCTGATGGGTAGAAGTACTGTTTGGATAATGTTAATTGGATAACAGATGTATCTCACGCGACCTTGACACATATACTCATACACATATTGCGGGATTGATGATTGGATAGAGATCAGAGGGACACGTGGTATGCATGCACGTGCAAGGATATATAGACTTACCATATATAGACTTATGTAGATCCATATATGGAAGCCTAAAAAGAAAAAAAGACTTTAACATATTGTCCAACGGGGTACAGGATCATACATACATATGACTGGACTGCAAACGATACATGCACAGTAGGGACATACCTTCCAATGATTAAGAAGGATCTCATAGATTAATTGGTACAGATGACCCAATGCCTCGGGGTTTCCATCACCCTGCCATAGATCCCCACAAATTGTCAATAGAAACCCCCCTTATATAGAAAAAAAAACCCATTATTATCCAATTATAACACATTGTCAAATTCCTCTTTAACAAATGGAGAGTTCCCAAAAGAACCCGGCCACCAATGAAAAATAAACAGACACCATCGAAGAGCCAATTGGGAGAAATAAACAAGAATTGTATTGGTGGAGAGAGGATGGATTAGTTGAAACATAGTACTTCATGACTCATAATGAATATTAATGACTCATAATATATACTAAGAACTGCCCAGGATTATTAATAGCAGTTAATGAGCTACCTTGGTCAACAAGGGAAATAATTGGCGGGAAATCACGGCGATAATCTGTGGAACAAATATCTCATAGGACTTGGCCCTCTCTTGCATAACAAACTGGAGCACGCGCAGGAACCTGATTGGTGCAATGTCAGCGTATATAATAAACATATATATAGTTCCTTCCTTATCCGTTGCCCGGAAAAATTAATTAGCCAAATTAATTATCCCGGGAGGTGTCATATCCAACCAGAATACAGAGACTATAGAAAGACTGTCTATTTAAGCATATATATGTATACTAGGGTGCGTGAGGTGCGCTACGAACCTCTCAATGACGGCCTTGCCCACCGTGTCCAGGCTGTGTTGATTAAACAAAGACAGTAAAGAGGAGATGGTTTGCTCTACAAATGATACCCCCACCTATATATAGAGTTTATAGTTTATAGTTAGACCAATCATCATGCCAAAATGAGAATAGAAAGTGCGTAAATGATTGAATGAGATAATTCGTTCTACCAATGAGATGTCCTCAGCCAATACCATTTGTAGCTAATCATTCCCATCAGTTAGCAGGAGTATTGGCATGTATGTACGTATGTAAAAAAGTATAGATTATAATGGATAATTTTGATAGGCACAAACGGCTTTTAAAACAATGAGAATAGAAAATAGCACAGGCTATATAGGAAGTGGGCGTAGGAGAGAAACCAATTAATTAACAATATCATTGGATTGGTGCATTATAACAGTGAATGATTGGACAGAAATGGGTAGATACCTAAAGATAGATATCAAGTATATTATATTATAGTCAAAGCATAGGTCACATCAATGCAGTAAAATAACCAAGCCAATCAGAAGATCAGAAATGAGGCTGCCTATAGCCAATCATAATTACATATATAAACATACCATATTCCTCTTTCCCAATCATAATCCCGATCCTACCTGAGCTCTTAGGCTTTCCACCAATGCCAGGGCAAAGTCTAGTACATCAACCATTAGCTCTGATTGGTCCATTGTGGTTATTACAATAATCAGTACTCACCTTATATATTATAGGCGATTTCTCTTCCCCATCTTCTCTTCTCTCTCACCATTAAATTTTAATACGAATATTTGACTGGATTACATGCTAATATAAAAGGTTGATTGGTAGTGAGGTAGCTATATATAGTCTAATTACAGGCAGATACCAATCACAGCACTTCAAAGCCACACAAAACATATAATGATATGACATGGATAGGGCACCAGAGTACAAAAATAGCCACCAACGACATAGTATTAAAATAGCCATATATAGTAAAATACAAGGCGGCTTACCTGGTGCTTGGATTCTAGATAACACAGATGCAAAAATGGACTGTATAATATAGATAGATAGGTAAGTATATATGTATGTGTATATGTATGTGCATGATATAGTATGTATGGTATAGGTAGATATGTATATGTAGTATGTGTACGTTTACGTGTATAGTGTGTATGCAGGAAAATAATAAATAAATCAGGGAGGAAAAGATAATTGATTGCGTTAGCCTTATATTGCCAAGTATAATAATGACAATAAACCAATCGCATTGTATACCACAAGGATGACAACAAGAAGTATGACGTCAGAAAAGAGGAAGATTGAGTAATAATTGATAGATATAAATAGATATACACAAATAAACACGTACATATATGGTCATATATGCCTATATAACCGTATACTAATTAATTAACCAATTAACCAATTAACCAATTAACCATATAATTAATTAACTAATTAGCTATATAATTAATTCGGCAATTAACTAATTAGCTATATACCTCATATGCTTTATGTATTATTGTCTTGCTGGCCTTGGGGGCATCCCTGACTGAGTTCACCATACCCATCAACACGTGGATATGATTGGAGAGTTGTTTGATCGCTATGATAGAGCCAATGATTACAGTTAGATTATGCAAATATTAACTATATATAGTGAGAAAGGAAGAAAAGAGATAGGAGAAAGAATTAAATAGGTTATTGATTGGTACATTAAAATATAATGGGAGGTAGGTAGGAAGGTATACAAGAAAGGGGGACATGATAACCATCCAATTATATCAAATCGTTAATGTCCTGACCAATCCGGCGATTTGAAACTGTTATGAGGGTTAAGAATCAGGCACGATGACATCATACATATTACTGGTGATTGGTGGGTTAGTGCTTATGGATTGACTTAGATGAGACATGATAGGGAGCCAATCGCAGAGAAGAAAGGTCATAGATAACCAATCAAGAGGGACATACTAAGAGATCGATCTGGTTCATAGGTAGGGACGTTGGTTGGCAGGGAATTGTACGAGTCAACCAATGGTTGTGAGAGACGTTGGTATTCGTTAAGCCTGCCTTCCCATTGCTGTGATTGATAATTGGGTGGTGGGTCAGTCTAAGGCCCAATCAAATATATGCCTATGTATGACTTGAGGAAGGTAATTGGATGAGATAAAGTGGGGTAAAAGCACTAATCATTAAAGATATAGGTTCATGAAAGGAAGTAAAAATGGAAAAATAGCTTATGATTGGACGGAATATAATAAATAGACTAAGGATAATAATTGGAATCAGATGGCATGACGTCAATAATATTCTATGGGAACACTGTGTGACATCATTTATACGTCATCAATTGTTGTGGGTATATGCATCCCACTGTCTGTATACTGCACGGGGCGTACATAAAAGCCTAGACCAATCTAGGACCGCACATAAAAGTCTAGACCAATCTATGAAAGCACGAATCTGTTGAGAAATAAAACACAAATCACATTTAAAATTTAAAATGGTGTGACAACAGAATGACAATGACCAGGGCAGGCTATATATAGCAGAGAAGGTATGCATTGATTGGATCGTGGTCACGTACCTGTTGGCTGTCAGGCACATTGGACCAAGGTAACGTGATCACATTGGAAAGGGATTGGTACACTATTACCTGCATGATATTAGAGTGTTGGGATTGGATGATAGTAATAATAATAGTAGGCCCTGGGGGTATTAATTACATCTTAACGCGTTATTATTGGCCTACTAAACCACAAATATCGGCCTATTACGAATTACCGTATCTATCTATAGATAGTAGACCACGTGGGATGCAATAAATGACGCCTTCTGATTGGGTGAGAGCGCACTTTAAGATGAGAGACCAATTGGATAAGGCATGTGAGATATATATAGCAGGTTATAACGGTCCACGTGATCCCTTTTATCCAATACAAATGAATAACCTTTATCCAATAGAAATAAATGAAAGAAAAGAAAAAAATCCATGATTGGTCAACCTGAGTCTCAATGGGCAATCCATCCACACGGCCTTTGCCATTGGTTAAAAATGAGCTGAATGACGTCATGGAGGGAAGCATCCTGGGCCTAATAGAGCTGGTGATAGTGTGAAACAGAGCACTGGCTGCACGTGTGATGGTACTAGGCACCTACAGGAAAAGATTAGGGTAGGTGGCGTAAGAGAGTATAGAATAAAATGGAATATAGTAGGAAATAATGTAAATAAATGCAAGAGAATAGAGAAGGCTGCAGTGTGGTTGGGTCCCCGCCCCGGTTGGGAACATATCTAAATATAGGTAGATAAAATAGAATGAACCAATACCTGAGGATCTAGCACGCAAAATATAAGGTCCATGAGAGTCTGCATAAACCCGCCCAGCCAATCACTTCTATTAGTGTCAGCCAATAGTTGACCAATCCACGGGCTGTAGGCTTGGAGTGCTCCATACACTTCAGCCTGACTGTGAATGGCTGAAATTAATGGCATGTAATTGGGTGGGCCTGGAAATTTAATGACGTGCATATATATATATCGAGTAGAAGAGAGGCCTTATCTATAAATAGCAGTGCGAGGGGGCATATTTATTGGATACATAGGTGCGTTTTCACAAATGATGATTGGTTCTAACTTACCATCTGATAATTAGTTTGTCGTGATTATATAGGCTGTATCCGTTGATGTAAGCACAGAGCTCCATCAATTGGTTAATTATCATGGCTCCCTCATCAAAATGATCCTGAGGCCCATCCATGATTGGCGTGTTAATTAATCTATAATTACTACCATGGCAGCACGTGTGAGGGTATATGAAAATATATAATAGATATCTAATGAGCGTTAATGATTGGATATTTAAAAATTCTATAAAAGGTCTCAAGGCATAATGACCTGGTGTATGAGCATATCATGATTGGTTGTTTAGTTTATAAGCACGTAGAGTGATTGGTCTCCACATAACCTTATCGGTCCCTTCACACTCCTTCTACCCCTCCACAACAGGCGATTGGTTAAGAAAAACCACCTGGAGAGAAAAAAAGCTATATATAGATATCAAAAAACATATAGTAAATTTTAAATTTTAAAATAGGAAAAGAGAGGGAAGGAAACCTAAAGCTGACAGACTGACCAATCATTGATCGGCCTTTACCTTGTATTCGGCTGCATAACAGGGTGCGAGACTAGCGATGACTCTTAATAGACCAATCATATCTCTGATTGCAATCTGCACTGCCGCTTTCTGGTTGCCAGGATTAAATTTTTGATCTGAATAATATAGTGGATATATGTATATATATTAATGTGTGCATATGATTGGTTAGCAGTAATGATAACTTGTAGTCCAATCATATCTATCTATATTACAATAAAAAGATAAGCCAATCCAAGATAATGTATCAAACTAACGAGAGAAAATGATAGCCAGGAGTTCTAAGTTCTAAGCCATGCTACTGGTCAGTTGTCACATACCAGGGGGGGTTCCTTTCAGGAAATTGTGAAGTTGAGAGAATTGCTCCACAGCTTGTGAAAATAGAGGGCTCTGATTGGATGTAGAGAGGAGGTCAAAACACATTAATATATGCCTATATATAGTATATATATAGAATGTAGTGGTAGTTGATTGGGGCCTAAGGACGTCATAAGGGAGGGAGGGGGGTTGAGACAAAAGTGGGCATTGGTGTACACCAATCAAAAGATAGGAAGAAAGAGTGAAATGCAATTATAACTAGAGGGGGGCATTAAAGGCTGTACAAGTCTATGATTGGGTAAAGGTCATGGCCCTGGTAGGGAGGGGGGGGGGGTGCTAATGCAATTTACAGAGAGTGGGCATGGGTATGATGACATAATGACATAAGGACGTATGTATATGAATGGACTTACATATATTAGGGACAATACACTAACAGAATGGCACTAACTATATCTATATAAGGTTATACGTACCACATGGTTGACCACTGGGAAGGGAAAGAGCTCAGTAATCTTATCAATCATAGAGAGGTTACTAGCCATAAACTCCTCTAGTTCATCCTCCTGTATGTGCGAGGATGACAGTTGATTGGTGGACTCCATAGGGGCCAATCATTTTATAATTGATTGAAAAAGCTAGTCAGATTATAAATAGAAATAAATCAAAATACATTATGTATATATAGTATATATATATAACTCAAAAGGAACTTAAAGGAGGGTGTAGAAAAAGCCTAAAAGCAAGAATACGAGTAGATCAGAAGAGAATCTAGTATGATGTAGTATGATATTATATACTACAATATACTACTACATACCTCCGAATCATCCCCATCGGTCAATTCGCCAAGCTCTCTACTATTGGCAGAAAACTGCATCTTACGTAATCCTGACATCATCACCGATATGCACCCATCTTCATAACTGCATTAACCATCCAGCCCTGGTTAGATTTGGAACAAGTCGTTGGGTAATAGGGAATAGGGTACTAAGAAAGCCAATAAGAAATGAAGATGCCAAAGTAAAGAATAAGGATAGAACATAATAATTGGTCTACCTTTGAGATATGCGATCAATATCACTCTGTGATCGTGCGTCTTCCTTAATCTTAATCAGGATGTCTAAAAATAGCCCCCAGATCTCGCAGCATCGCATATACCGTTCAATGGTTGGCTGGTGGTCACACGGAGAATAGTTATTATTATTTGATTGGTCAGTTGTCTGTATGCGTAATAACTCTTTGCTGACCCATTGGATGTGGGTGCAATTGGCTCATTTCCATATATAGATAGTGTCTGATATGGAAGCAAATGATTGGGGGATAGGGAAAGAGGAATAAAGGTAATTACCGGGAAAAAATGTGGCCAAGAGCCAATCACTATAAGAAACCTGATAGAAATTCATAGAGCACGGGGGGTCTCTAGGACCATAAAAGGCTATTCTATGTGGTATATCCGGTAATTTTCAGGAGACAAAAGATGAATATTTCAATGAAATTTGTAATCTATTTTAGGGATTATTACGTCATGATAGGATACAACAATGGGGGCTGTATAGACGGCTGGAACAGACCTGCCATATATAGGCGCCTTCCATAATTGGATTGGCTCTTGGGATAAGATAGAGAAAGAACCAAAGGAAGGAGAGAGAGAGAAAAAACAAAAAAGGCAAAAAAAAAGAAAAAAAAAGGGAGCATTGACATGACATATACGTCATACACATACCTGCATGAACGTAAATTTATAAATAAGACTGAGATACTGAACGATTGGATACTCAGGATTGTTCATAATCCGAGTAAAATGACTGGTTAAAAATGATCGGTTGAGCTCCACCACTGCATAGATGTATCTGCAGGGTTGTGACGTCAGTGTGACGTCAGGAGGGATGGGTAAGCAGCGTGATTGAGAATCACGGTCATTGGTCTAAAATCACTCTTACAGTTCAGTTCTCCCTCTTCTTCTTCTTTCCTTCTCTCTCTTTCTTTCTTGTTCCTTTAATTCAGTCATCCATTAATAATATATTTTAGTAATCATTTAATTAGTAATTAGTAATTAGTCATTAGTAAAATGGGTAGGTTGAAATAGTTTTGGCAGTCGAATGTGAAATGACAAGTAGAATAGAAAGAAGGTCGACCAATAGAAATGGACACAAAGAGGGTGATCCAGTATGATATGCAAGGGAAATGATTGGGTCAGGATTACTCACTCATCGTCAGTATCCTCCAGAATGGTGGAGGTCTTCATTAGGTGTTGAAGAATAATTAGAATCTACAGGGGTAGGCTGGGGTTAATACAACCAATAGGGTGCGAGGTATATATATATATATATATGGTAAGAGATGCAAAAAGAAAATTGGTCGGAGAAAGAGCACAGCAAGAAAAAAAGGAAAGGAAAGAAAGTCAATTGGAGCAGATAAAAAAGAAAGAGCCAATGAATGCAAGGATAGGGAGTGTGAACCTGCTGTAAAACGAACGGCTGATATTCGGCAAATGGCACCAGGCCAGTGTCAAGCACCTGATTGATGCATGCCAATGACGTCACACCTAGGCACTGCCCAGTCTAGGAGGCCATGGATTAGTAAGTATAGGGAGACAGAGAGAGAGATTACTATAGGGTCTATGGGAAAATCTATTTATATCTTCCTCGATTGATCTCTCCTTTTTATTTATACCCATATATAGCTTTACTTACCTCGCCTGAGAGATGTGCAAAACGGAACACGCTAGTCAATAGCATGTGGTTCAGGTGATCAGCAATCTGGATGATAAGCCCATATGATTGGTCAGTCGGAGGGGGGTAATTTTTTTTAAAAAGTGGTGAG
The DNA here is from genome assembly GCA_002751075.1 of Ichthyophonus hoferi. Classification (NCBI taxonomy): domain Eukaryota; class Ichthyosporea; order Ichthyophonida; family Ichthyophonidae; genus Ichthyophonus; species Ichthyophonus hoferi. The sequence continues at coordinate 97,907 of NAOQ01000166.1, read as the reverse complement.
GTGGCTGTCCGTAGAAAGATGGAAACCAATAAGAAAATAGTATTAAAAATATTATTGGAAGTCAATCAGAGTCATGCAAGTGCCATCAAGATAAAAATAGAATAACCAGCATAGCCAATCACTAACCGGCAGACGTTTCAATATTTCAGCCAGACAATCCAAGGCGAGCCTGCAGATCTCCTGGTGAGATATGATTAGATGTTAGAATGGCGGAGAAATATGACTGGATGTTATAATAAAGGTGAGATATGATTGGATGCTAGAATAGAGGCTATATATAGGCATAGGTAGGTAAGATATAGAGGAAGTCTCATAAACATTGGACGGCAATGGGCTTGTATATCCTAGTATGAGTGTGATTGGGCGCATGTCATTCATTACATATCTATATATATCGAGAGCAATCTTATCCAACCACGTGTACGGTATCTACCTCATCCCCTGGTTCCATACTAATCTCCTCAGGCCTTCCAGCCAATCCCTGCTCGTCAATAAACTTAGACACGGGACAGCCAATCACAGCAGGGGATCCACATGGGGAATCGGTAAAGAGGGCTCGGGGCTGTATGTGATTGAATATGAAGTGAAGGGAGTTATAGGTTGATTGGATTGTATGGCACCAATCAGTGCGAGGTCAAGATAGTGGTGGGGCACATAGGTCATATGATAACAAGCCAATCAGCATTATTCACAATAACCCCTACCTAATCAACTACACGTACACATTACTGTGCGCTAATCACTAATATCCATATATGGTATAGAAGCCCCCGGAATATTGATGACATTCATTATGTATAACCCCATTACAAAAAATACTACATTCAATGACATGTATCCAATCATAAATTGTGGCACGCTGTTACCTTTGGCCTAGGAGTGGACAAATTGTCTGCTGATTGGTCGTTGTCTCCACATGTATCTGAGCCCATATATAGACAGAGGCGTCAGCATAAGGTAGTACCTTTCGGCATATAATACCTATATAGAAGAGAGAGAGAGAGAGAGAGAGAGAGAGAGAGAAAATATCATAAAAGAAAAGCCAAACAAACAAAAGGTTAACACGTATCAATGCATACCACTACGATGTCTGGGTGTTTGCGGTTGAGGGGTATTGCAGACCTGTAGGTAGGTAGATATGGTATGATGACGTCAGCATTGACCATATATGGTGTTTGAATATAATATAACTAAGAGCTATCATTGGTGGGGTTGGGGTGCATAATAAAAAAATACTATTTTATATTTAAAATACCTGCGGTCAAGAAAAAGAAGTGCAAATAGAAAATTACCAAAAAAAAAAAAAAA
>NAOQ01000166.1:29857-46107 GCA_002751075.1 Ichthyophonus hoferi | reverse complement strand
ATGTATGTATATATATGTATGTATGTATGTATGTATGTATGTATGTATGTATGTATGTATGTATGTATGTATGTATGTATGCATGCATGTATGTGTGCAGGTAGGTAGGTATGTAGGTATATATGTACGTATGGATGCATGTATGTCTATATGTAACTATATGGCGTCATGTAGCTAGTCCCAGGTGTGATGATATTTATGGCATATATATGACGTATATGGGTATTACGAACCAAGAAATCATATATAAGGATGTGTGCATTTCTTCTTATTGGTAGATATCCTGTAAACCAATCATATTCACATACCATGTCGCACGTGGATGTCTGAGAAGTCTCCCAGATTGTCTTTAAAGAAGAAACTATCATCCCCCTCTCCTTCATAGCTCTGATTGGGTGGATAGTAACTCCCCTAGTAACCCCTGGCCATTACTATCATCATCTTTTAGTTTTTGACTACCCATATAAGACAATGACATCAAATTATATTGTGTTATGGTATATTATATTTTATTAGGTTATATTAAGTAACATTATATTGTACTGCATTATATTATTATTGCATTGTATTGTATATATTGTCTTCTATTATAATATTATTAAAAAGATAAATTACAAGTAAATAGCTACAAAGACAAGTATAACTACACCATATGCATATACAAAAAACATGAACATCTATCTACAGACCTAACCCACACCCTCTAAATAAGCCTCCATATAATCTCATTGTAAGAGTATGAGAAAATAATAAAAATAAAAAGAGGGAAAGGAAAGATAGGGTAAATAGGCACGGGAAATAGAAAGAATATGCTTGTGTAAGGAAGGATATGATGAACGAGTTTACGAGAGAGAAAAAGAAAAGATGAGAATGAGAGAGGGGGGAAGGTGTGAGTAAAAGGAGAGAGATGTCAAGATGATTAAACAGACCTGTGCTGTCCCATATCCTATAGGGGCCTCTCTCTGGCCGTAGGGAGTGCCATATGGTTGGCTATATCCATAACCCGGTTGGCTATATTGTGGGCCATAATTTGGTTGGTTATATTGTGGCCCATAACCAGGGTGATTACATTGTGGACCGTAACTAGCTTGGTTGTATTGTGGCCCGTAACCCGGTTGGGTGTATTGTGGGTCAGGACCCGGTTGCCCCTGCTATAGTGAGCTTGTTATCAACCACTCTCTTCTCCATGTTTTATTGTTATGCCCTCCTAAGGTGGTCCTATATGATAATTACAGCTTATAGTAGCTATCCATTGATAAAAATAATAAAGGTAAAGGTAAATAAAACCTTATGTCTTACAGCATAAACAGAGACAGCAGAAGATGATGGGGTAATAGTTACATAAAGTGGACCTTGAGAAGGGTAGGGTGGAGGAAGATTGGAGTCCTGATGGTTGGACTGGCAGCCGGCCATATTTTGATGTGTAAGTTAAAAAGTTAAAAAGAAAGTATTATAGTAATTAGACAATCTAAGACAATATATATATAGACGATTGTTAAAATTAGTATATATACGTAGCAACAAAATCTGTTCATGACAAACTTAAAAATTATTCTAGTCCAAGTGTTGAAATGTTTGTTTGTGCAGTCGACTTATTAGGATAAGATATAAAGATTAATCCAATTAACTCCATTGGTTAATTAATGAGCCGTTTGAGCAAAATGACGCAGGTGACGTATTTGATCTCCTAGTGGTCGGATGACGTGGTATGATCGGTTGATTATCCTATTACTTAATACTATTACCTTTTTATCCTATGGCCATTGGTAATTAAAAATAATAAATGAAATGTTCATTACAGGCAATTATTCCAACAATATGTAAACATATAATAACCTCCAGGGATAAATAAATAATCACTAGATTTTAAGTTACTCTAGTATCAAAGAGAGTTTGTTATTCCTATCAGTGTAATAATGCGTCAATATTATATTATATTTAATATTTTATTATTGACCTGCTGGTGCTATATACTGTATATACTGTATACTATACATGCTATACACTATAATAGTTTAGTAGTATGATAATGTAGTAGTATAATAGTATAGTAGAATAATAGTATAGTAGTAAGGTGGTATAATAGTGTAGTATAATGATAGTATAGTAGTGTAATAGTATATAGTAGTATAGTAATATAACAGTATAGTAGTATAATAGTATAGTAGAATAATAGTATAGTAGTAAAGTAGTATAATAGTGTAGTAGAATGATAGTATAGTAGTGTAATAGTATATAGTAGTATAGTAATATAACCGTATAGTAGTAGTATAATAGTATAGTAAATAGCATAATAGTATAATACAATAGCATAATAGAATAATAGTATAATAGTATAGTATAATAGTATAGTGGTGTAATAATGTAGTAGAATAATAGAATAGTAGTATAGTAGTATATTTTTATAATAGTACAGTAGTATAGCAGTATAGTAGTATCATATACACTGTAAACTATACTAGAACCGTTTCTGACCTAGATGTGGTATTGCTATGGAACGTATTTGCATACTATTATACTATCATCTAATACCACCATTTAGCACTAATACTATTAAAATATCGGATATAGGTCCTTAGTTCTCTCATGAAATGCGAGTTGATATTTTGCATGCTTCTCAGTTATTGTTTTGCAGTGTTTGGTGGGGTAGTCTATAACCTAATTATCATGTCAACATGATGTTAGTATGGCGTTAGTAGGACGTTAGGGTGATGTTAGTAAGATGTCAATATGATGTTAAAAGGATAATAGTATGATGTTGGTATAATGTCAATAGGATAATAGTATGTTGTTAGTATGAGGTTAGAATAAAGTTATGATATTGTGAGTATGATGCTAGTATGAGAATAGTATGATATTAGTATGAAGTTAGTATACTGTTAGTATAATGTTAGCCGGGGGTATGAAGTTGGTATAATGTAAATTTGTCAATATGATCTCATAACAACGTTTCAACATATTTAAACTCAATTGAGGTCATTTATTAGGATATAAACTTTTGCTAAATATCTTCATATTAACTGCATTGATTGTTTTTTTTTTTTGTTATCACTCTCTTATTCCACTCATCTCCTATTCATTTTAATATTTGAACCCATATATATATGCCAATAAATCTATCCTCACAATAGGCGCCTTTACTTTAGCCACTATTGTGTAATGTTTCCATAATTAGAGGAAGGTCATTAATGGATCTCTTGATGTGAATGCTTATAGTCCTGAAACTTAGTAAGGGAGCGTATTATAGTTAAATCCTTCCTGTATCCCATAACCAAGAGGCTTGCAATAATCTCCTAACGAATTTGAAGGGTTAAAAAATGTTAGTTTAATATGAATTTATATAGTATCAAAGTTATAAATCGCTTTTTTAATACACGAATATGCAAGCTACATTGGCCTAGTGCATAATTTTATGTAATAATTCGGCGATAAATTGTATATCATAGCATTTGATATTTTATTTTACTGCATTATATCACACAGTACTGCTTTATTTTTACCACATGGTACTATACTGCACTGTTTTAATTTAATTTAATTTAATTTAATTTATTTCTTTTTATTAAATTTTATTGTATTTTATTTTTTATCATTTCATTACATTTTATTTTGATTTCCTAATATTTATAGCATGTGTATGATGTAAAATGAGTAATCATTAAGTCATGTAAAGTACTGGATGGGAGAGAATAATAGCCTGTGCTTGTAGTTCTTTTCCAGAAGTTAGTAATGACTAGAGTATTAATAATTCAAGAACATTATTACATCATATGCCAGAAGGTGTTGTAATTATTAAACAATAGCGTATTAATTCTATTGTATATTCGTTTTTTATATAGATAATTTATAAAAATAATGATAAACTGGCGTGATAATGAGCTTCATTGAGCGCGAATTGGTTACTCAACAATTTTGAAGAGTAGAAAAATATCAGTTTAAGATCAACTTATATATTATCAAACTTATAAGTGAACTATACACTCTGTATGGGAAGGCTCTAAATACCACCTCTTATCATTGGAGGAGGAAGAGAAAAGTAATCTCACTAGTAAATTTAATATAGATTGTGTGTGATTATAAGACAATAAAAATGCCTTTTGAGCTAATTGGATATAAAAATGAATACTTTAATACCATTTTTTTTATAGGAATCCTGTCTTGTTAACCTTATCAAAAAAATTACAGAGAGAATAAGGTCCATATTCCGTTAAAAAATAGTCCCTGGGTGTATGTATACATACAATCTAAAGTGGTGGTGGAGTGCAGTATTTTGATCTGCCCTGTTTGCTGTTTCCAGTCATTATAATTATAATGTCAGTTCTTATCCTTAGGCCAAGTGCTAAAGGTTTCTTTATTAATGGTTAAGGTTGAGTACTCAATTTATTATTTTACTTTTGAAGGTTTTTTTATTGACCATACTACATAATTATAAGAATTTGTTTATTCATTCAGAGGTAGAGAACTATTTTAGTCAATGATACTATTAAATGCTAATTAGTTTTTATTTTCATACAATCCAAGTGGTAGTAAAAATGATTTAGACCAGTAAAATCAACAGGCTTTGGTTGTGTGAACACTCATCTCTCAGGGGCGTTATATATTAAGTATAACTAACTACACATATAACATAGACGAAGTAAATATAGTTAACTATCCAATTGTTAATGATTGTTCTCAAGTATTCTATATACATATAAAAGCTATATTTAGAAGGTATAAAAGGGTTTGGTCTGAGATAGATTGGGGACTCTTGATTCTGAATAAAAACTAGACAGTTTTTATCCTAAATTCCTTGCTTGCAATAGTCGTTTACTACCAAAAACATGGATGAGATTGTTACTACACAGACTGAAATTAACTTATCATTCTGTTACAAGATTGTTAATCGCGATTGTACCTTTAAATCGTAAGTATTTAAAATTGAAGTGGCTCAGGATTGATTAGTTGCGTATATCTTCCAACCTGATAGATTCGATAGTGGAACATCTGTAAGTCACGCCAACAAGTTAGCAAAACTAGAGTCAAGATATGATAAGAAAAGAGTATAAAAGAAAATAAGAACCCATAATAAAGGCCTCGTCGCAGACATTTACGACACCCCTTGGGGGTGGGGTATGTTTGTAAAACTCTACACACATTCTACAAAGAAATGGCGACTTCTCATAATATCTGTACACCTTGTATCTTGTATGTAAAGGGACACGCTAAAATGCTCCTTAATAGGATATTCTCTCTCCTTCTAAACGAATATGGATTACAAGAAAGCTCGTGTCTCTACTTATTATTCCTAACACTCTATGGATAGGGACGCTCTGTCTATTAGATCATAGCTAACTCCCCTGTATCTATATGTAATGGCGTCAGTGGTGGCCGCATTCTCTACCATAGGAGCCCACAAGGTCCTTCGTTGCCCTTGACCACAATAGGTTGAAACGTGTGATAGACAATCCAAATATATGGTGATATTGCCAGCTGTCGTTCCTGATAATAACCATACTACGCATAACATAATATATATATATATATTATATTATATTATATTATAGTATATAGATATTATGTAATATCTAAAGAACTATATATACTTTTACAATATGATGTAAAACAATTTTATCTTATTATCGATAAAAATATATTAACCAATAAGCACCGAGCACTATACTGAATCATAGTAACAGCCAATAAACATGGAATCCATATGTGATATTAAGAATAGTTGACTATAACCTCATACCACCCATCTAACTTTGCTGCTTTAACAATGTCTGTCTTTTTATTTTTTTCATTGTGACAACATAGTCAGATCAAAGGTGGATAACAACCGTACAAATAAGCATATATATATATCAGGGTTTAGAGTGATAAGTAGCCAATCAAGACCAGTCTATACAATGACCAATACAGTTTATTGGCGATTAAGGCTTAGTAAGTCTCCTCAGAAAGGAGGTCATTCATTGGGGTGTCAAGGGGCCCGCCAATAACATTAGCAATCTCATCTAGACCATCATTTTCATCAGTCATTATCTCAGTTCCTAAGGTTGAGATAGGGATTTCAGCCTTGGGAGCTTCCTTCTCTACGGCAGTTGCTGGAGCACTTGCATTATCCTGAGATTATAACCAGTTAGTATGAGAAGAGGGAATAATATGTTACAATGATCCCTTTTCATTTATTTATCATTAATCCATTTAAAACAATTCCTAAAAATTAAAACTTATTTTAGATTATTTAAATAGTCAAAGAAATGTTAATTTTTCTGAAAAAATACTTTAATATCTTTGAAAACAGTAATATTTGAACGCCTGATTTTAAAATAATTAAATACTTTAAAGTAATTAAATATAATTTTTAAATATTAATACTTATAGGAGGAAGGAAAGAGAGGGGAGCATCCAACATACAATACAACACAACTCTGTATTGCCCTCCTGCTTACCATGTTATAATTGTAATTGTCACTACTATATTATGATCTGCTACACTCTATTATACTCTACCCTAGTTATTGCTAAGGCTACCTAGGGTATATATATATATATACATGTATATTTAGTCTCGTCTATCTCTTATTATCAGACAGGATTTAAGTCTATAGTTGAGAGAGAGAGAGGGAGAGAGGTCACGCTGTAGTACAAGATACAAGGTGTACGGATACCAAGGTTATACAGTCTATCCAATCATAATCCATCTTTACAGAGAAAAAAGAAAGTTCACTTATATGGTTAATATGTGGTAAGAATGAGTGGGCGATCGAGAAACAAACCAATATAATATACTATAATCAAATAATCAGGCATAAAAAGGAGAGGAAAGAGGGAAAGCAAGAGGAACATACAGCATATAGGACCGCTAGAATGCGTTGAATGGCGGGGAGGGTACTAATGCTTTCATCTTGACACATCGTCTCTACCTCTAGCAACTTGTTGAAGTAGAAGTCTCTCTCCTTCTCTAGGGCTTCGGCACTCACCGCTAGGTCTGCCATCTAACCCCCCCCCACCCTCAAAGGGTTAATAGACCCCCCTTGTAGCAAAATTCGTAAAAGAAATTACATCTATGGTATTATGGTATTACCCTATAACCACACAGTAAAATTACCTGTTTTTTGAGGGCTTCTAGCTCTGCGTTATTATCGACCAGTCGGCTCATGGTTGGTGCCACATTCCTATTGGCTGATGACGCACCAGGCTGCGCGGATGATTATCAACCAATGCGTGTTAGTGGATCAGCATGGTTACCTAGGCAACGAAAAGTAATAGATATGTATGGTCGTGGTTGTGGTGTATGTGGCTACATATGGTTACTATAGAGCACGGACCAATGAAACATACCCTCGTTGCCTCCACTGGTCGGCTGGCAGAGCGATGGTTCGCAGTAGCTGAAGGAGAAGGAGGGTAAGTGATTGGATAGGAAGATAGGATAGATGGATATGGTTAATCTATGCAGAATATGTATCTATTACCCAATAGAAAGGCAAGTCCATCCAGATAAAGGCTATATATAGGCAATATCCCATCCATGCCTACGACCTAACCCAATCAAAACAATAGATGATATGCCGTAATTCCATGGCAAAGACTAAGCCACCAATCACCCACTACCTTTCTCCTAATTTTCCATAAACAGGCTCACCCACCCTTGTCTGACAACCAATAAAAGATGGGCATGTGCTAGAACAACCAATCAAAGCCAACATTTGCTTACGTCATGCCTCGTATCTAGGGAGCTATAGGCCTGTCTGTACATGTAACCCAAACCATCCATTCACACATCACCCAGCCATAAAATAGGCCAATAGGAAGGCACATACCTGATGGTCGCTGGGGAGTAGTAACAGGTCGTGATTGGGTAGTAGCAGGTCGTGACTGGCTAGCAACAGGGGGTGGAGGGGCTTGGCCGTTGACATTTGCATCAAAAAATACCTTAAACCATTGGAGGAACTCGAAGTTATCTTGAAACCTGCCCTTGACAAGACGGTCAATAGGGATATTCTGATTGGAGGAAAGAGTTAACATGGGGAAAGGGGGCTATATGATTGGAGGGTATATATAGGCACCAAGAGGCCAATTACAATAAAGAATAGCAAATAGAAAGGCTACATTAAATGGGATGTATATTGAAGGCAGGCCTAACCAATAAACAAAAATGATAATCAAAAGTAATAAAAAGTAATAAAACCAACAGCCCAATACAATCCATTCAATAAAACCACACTAGCAATGCAACCCATGCCCACCTTATCGACTTTCTTCCTCCCAAAAGCTAACTGTAGGGCCTTCAGGTTGGCAATCTTCTCATGTTCTAACTTGGTGTTGATTTTAACCTTGGACATGGGTACCGCTCCTATATATGTTGTCATATAAGTGGGTATAGTCATCCTTAGGTCAGAGGGCTCATAATAGGATGGCTCAAAAAGGACAACGTAGACGTGTGGTTATGAAATTATATATATATATATATAAATTATAAATACTACATGCCGATTGAAATAGTAATCATTAACTATTTACATAGATATAAGAATCCAAGAGGGAGGATTATCTATATGTAGGTGGGGTGTATAAACATGAATCCTGTCCCACAAGGCACCTTTCAAGAAGGAAACAAAGAAAGGAGTGACAAGGCCTACCCGGGAAGAGGACATTGAACATGACACAGTAGGCTGAACCTGTGGGGGAAAAGAGCCATGGGGAGCGGGCAGGTAAGAGAAGGAATAGAGGAGAGGAGGCTGTCACAGAGGAAACATCATAGCCCATATGAATAAGAGAAACCACCTGTCCCATAGGCCTTAGTTAGGTAAAACCCATAGTGCATGTGTGTATGTATATATGTAGAGAGAGAAAGAGAGAAAGGAAGAGAGAGGAACATGTTGGGGTAACTATATACAAAGTATTTTAAAAGGGTGCAATTGCAGTGTAGCCCTTGTACATGTAAGGCATGTGGTCAACCCCAACATGACTTTAAATCTATACACAAAGGCATTATTATGCTATGATGTAGTGTTGTAAGGCTACATACCCGAAGATAGCTCCTCTACTTTTCCCACACCATGGCCTGTATAGCCATTGACCCACGACAGAAGCTCATGACGACTGAGGGTCACAGTAGCATTAGGAGCAATAAATACGTTAGTAGCAGCCATGTCGACCGAATATATATATAGGTTTATGTAGAGACTTGTGTCGGTTTATATACAAATATATAGAGATATATAGGTTTATTTATCAACGTGTATGTATGTATAAAGTATAGGGAGATTTACAGGTATGTATGTATGTATAAATAAAAATAAGCTAATGTACTCTCACTATGGTGATTTCTGATTGCCCGATTTTCACATTTTATTTGCTTTCTCGGAATTTGGCTGGAAATTCCATTATATCCTAAAATATCCTAAATATTATCTCTTTTGTAATAATTAATATGCGATATCTTACAATTAACTGATATCCTAAGAATTATATGTATATCTTGTAATAACAGGGGTTCCCGGGAATAATTCGAGAAATCTCTTACATACATAAATGGACGGATCCCAACAATAAATGGACATTTTCAATATAAAAATAAATTAACAAAATAGAATAATAAAGAGGAAAGCAAAAGAAATTTACATTTTTGTTATATTCACTAGAGAAATTGTACTTTTTACATACATTTCCTATAAATGTTTAAGCGAAAAATTCTTAATCAAGAAAAAAAAAAGAATAGTTGGAAAATCCTTTATTCGTGTTATTTCCTACGTAAACAACCCTCCTTTATTCACCACTCCCCACATTCTGTTATGGACAAATCCCAAAATTGAGCGACAAATCTTTACATATGTAAATGGAAAGATCTCAAAAATACGTAAATGGACATTTTGAATATATAAAATACAAAAATGTAAACTTCTTTCAATTTCCTCCTTACTATTCTATTTCGTTTTTTTTTATTTTTATATTCGAATATCCATTTATTGTTGGGATCTATCCATTTATGTAAGGATTTGTCAAATTATTTCCGGAAACTCCTGTAAATAAAGTAATCTGCGGTAAATTATAGTAATGTGGCCACAGGCTTTAGGTATCCAACTAATTAAAGTGTAGAATTCATGTTATCTGAGATAGTAATGGAATTAATGTGTCTATAACGAGAGGAAGTGTAAGAAGTAGAAAGAAACAGGCATAGATTATATTTCAGTATTTTTTAGAATAATGAGATGCACTAAGATTCTTATGTGGGATTTCTGCCCTGATTCATAGGAGTGGAAATGTCCTTATTATACAGTATGAGTGATCAGCGGAAGACAGGAAGTCAAAATGTATGTAATAAATATTGTTACAATAAAAAGTGACTTGAAATTTTTCTGTATTTCCAGGTGAGTTTTCACAGGATGATGATACCTATGATTAAATTCTAATCTACATCTGGACGTTACAAAAAAAGGAGAAAATAATGGTTACCAAATACAGGTAACATACTCTTAAACATCAAGTAATTTATATATATAAAGATTTTTTTTAGCAATTAGGAGAATGCAAAGCTTTGTGCATGCTAGGTTGTACGCGTTTATTTTTTGGCATGTTTCATCTTTTTATAATTATCCAGGTTTCATGACCTTTGTTTGTTGTGTTGTGTTAATGTAACTAAGTGCAAAAATTTGATCTAAATTATATTAATCACATTGATCCTTATTGATTGATACTTTTCATAAAGCCCAGTGCAGTCTACTTGGGCTCATGTTTTCTTTCTTCCAATTTATCTGAAAGACTGTTTATATTTGGACAACGTTTCACTTGGTGTTAATATTTGGCAATTTTTTTTCCCTTTTAATATTATATATTGAAAAATCTTTGATTTGGATGAGATTTACATTTTAAAAGAGCTAATTTGGGCCAATCATCATGTTCCTGTTATTAACCAGGCGTCGGTAGTATTATGTGTTCTTTGAATTAACAGTCTTGAAATACTTTCCCATTAGCTGAAGTGTTAGGTGAAGCCAAAACAAGAAGGAAGGCTGGTAACTCAGTGGTGGTGCCTTGCTGACTTTACCTAAGGGAGACCCGGGATATTCCTCTCGGAGATTGTGTTTGTAGGTATAGAGGCCTCTTGGCCATCTGAAAAGGTGTAGGACACTCAGTAGATAACTGCTCCAATCTCCAAGCCAGCAAGAAAAGGTTTCATTTATTGATAGAGGCCAAAATTATACTGTGTTGAACATGTGATGCAATGTGGTTTCTCTTCCCACACTCTCTAACCATGATATTTCAAAAATGGAACAAAGTTAAAACTATAAATTGAAATGTAGTATTCAAGGCAAATTACTTTAATTTATAAACACTGTTCCTTCTTGTGTAAATTAATTACAAAAATGTAATGCTCCAATGCACCAATACTTTGATTGAAATGTGTTAGAGGATAATTTGTTGAATTTCTATTAAGTAATATGCTAACATCAAATAACAGCATTCTTAGCCAATATGATACCGATTTAGAACCTTAAACTAAAGCCTGGTGTTTTGCTGGAGCACTTCTGACTTTTGAGGTTGATGTTGCTTACAGGTTTCTAAATGTAGAGGAAGCATGTGAAAATGTGTCACGTGTTTTTGAGTGCACATATCTTGCTGTACATATACATGGCATATGTTTTGTCTCCAGACAACAGTGCTCCTCCAGTGTTGAAACCAAGCCCATCCATTGAAGTCACGGTGCTGGCGATCAGTTGTGTTGCTGTTTTCATGCTCAAAAATTCACTTTCGGTTGAGGAGAGGGCACCGATAGTCTGCTAGCCAAGAATATGCAATATTCACTTGTACTCTTGGCATCATGGTTGCCACATGCTAAGAAAACTCAATATCAGAATAGCTGATTAGACTGGTGGGTCTGTGATTGTGTATAATGATCTCAGATAGATAGGTATTTAAGTACCCGAGGACTTAGAATAGGTTCTGTTTTAGAATTTTGTTATTGAATTTCAAGAGGAGATAATGCCCCTAAATAAATACAATAATTTTTCTTATAGATACTCTCTGTGTAGCTCGGTTTATGTTGATTCACTCTAGTTTGGATATGCCATATTTTAACAGAACTCCAAATTAGCCTCTAGGAAAGAACTTCTCTTTAATATAAAGTTTGTCCAAACTACAGTAGACCTCTGAACCAAAAACTCTCAGTATTTTACTCGATGCTCTCATTTTGTACCAAGGTTTAAACAATATAGTTTTGCAAGACATGGCTAACGTCAGACTCATATTGTGGGTATAGACTGCCATGCCACATTAGAGGTATAGTTCCAAAACCGTGGTGGTATGTTGGTCTGGTTAAGAGATTTTTAAAATATCTGTGGGAGTTTCCTCTTCATCTTTTTACTCAGGACATTTCTGGATGCACCATAGGGTAGAGTAATGAGGTAGGTGATGCCCTACTCACTAAGACGTGCTTGAAATGTCCTGATTAGGTAGACTTGCCCCTGGTTGGTGTACAGGCTTACAATTTGCAGGGGGGAAGTACTGTGATTATGCTGCCACTCTGAAGGTTTTGAAATGTTTGGGGAGATTGCCTTTGCAACCCATAAAAGATATGCTGGTGCAATATGTGTAATTGTCAATGACGATGATGATTCAACAGAAATTGTCCATCAACTTGCTTAAGGGCCCAATTAAATTAGAGTATACTAATTTCAATATTCTGAATATACACATTGTCCCTGACTTGAGCTCTGCTCTAGTGATCTTTGAAATAGTTCAGGGGTCATACTTGGAGCTATCTCTGATCAGCACTTGTTTTTGATAGTGCCGGAGGACCTGTAGAAGTCAAAGATATAAAGGATACATGAAGCTGTCATGCCAGGCAGCATGGGTGGTAGTGCTGACTGCTATTGAATAGTTCAGGTTGCAGTTATTGCACCAGTTGAAGAGCATGTGACCTTTATGATAATAATATCTGGGTTGGCCTCCGTGTTTTTTATGCAGGTTGAACTGGGAAAAAGCATAAAAGGAACACTAGTGTTGGCATTAAGGGGTATAGGTTATCCCTATGGGCAGCCTGTAAGTATGATGTGGCTATCAAGATCAACAGTGGTTTTGTCATTATAACAGTTGGTCACAATGTTTCACTCATGTAGAGAAGAATGGAGAGAAGGTTGGTAAGGACAAATTCCACGCACAAGACCTCATTGAGTGTAACGTTATTTGTTTTTAAGGTGTAATCTGAGCATGAATATACCTTTCAATATAGTGACGGTCTTGTTGCTATTGGTTATTGTAATAAGGATGCTCACAGGAGTAGTCTGGGTAAAGGCAACAAGTATGAAAAAAATATGCATGCTGGCACCAGAATCTATCATGAGGCTTTCTTTAGCAAACTTCATTTCCTTGCTAGCATATATGACATAGATGAATACACTTTTGAAATTGATAATTTGGTGGTTTTGGGGTTTAATATATGCCAAGTTGGCCTTGAATTAAGATTACAAGGTCTCGAGCTCATCCATGTTCTTCCCAAAATTAAGGCCTCCTTTATTTTGGGTGTTCTAACATCGTATGTTAAACATGATCTGCAGTATGATAGTCACACATAAATCTGGCCTTGGGTTAGTCATCCTTCCTCCTGTCTCCACTCTTCTTTTTATTGTTTTGAGGCTGTTTTCTCTTTGCTTTCTGAGTGTCAGAGGCATTGTGATGTGGAGTTTGGAAGTCTTTCCTTTTCTCATGCATAGCGATGGTTCATACAATGCAGTACTCTAGAAAGTAAAGTATAAATTATTTTGTGCTTCTATTAATGCCATTGCACCATTGCACTTACATCAGGAATACAACAGCAAAAAGCTGTTGCTCATGATGGAGTACTCATGCATACCATGCATGATGTCCTACAACCTTATTGTAGTGAGCTTGCAGCAGGTTAGAAAACTTGAAGCTGGTTTACCTTTTTTCAATTTGATCCTGTAAAATTCATCACGCCATCCTTCTTCAATAATGTTGTTGGGAGTTACTCTGAATACTCTGGCTAGCTTGACCGTATTGTCATAACAAATTCTTAATTTTTTGTGTTTTCTAGTCCTACATACTTTCTTTTTGGTGTCTTTGCCATCTGGTTAAGATAGTAACAGGCCAAATACTTCTCATAGCAGTATATTCCACCCATCTAAATTTATTCACACTTCTGTCAAGTAGGTCTATTTTAATAAGACATTGCACATCTCTCAACATTAGTAAGCATGCAGGGTTCCTTGCACCATTGGTAGTATGAGAAGACGTTGATCATGCATAACCTAAAGACTTTTTTATAGTTAATCAGCAGGGGATTCCCATTTGAGTTATCAAACATATATTTTCCTATATCTTCTAGAGGCCTATAAAGATATGATAGCTAAATAAAGGTACTGCGGGGCCAAATGGGCCTAGTGGTGGTCTTGTACTGGGTGGCTGAGGAGGTCCTTGAAGTGATTATTGAGGTGGGTCACTGGGTAGCATTAAAGGAGCTCCCCTCACAACTATGTTTCCCCTGCCTGCTGGTTAACTTTATGGAGGTTCATTCGTTCTAAACTGTGAATAGAAAAATATTGAAAATCAGACTAATATTGGGTGTTTGCTGTATTAATTTTTATTTGCCATGCACTAGTCCTCTTATCTGTTGGTTGAATTAGATAGTCATCGTTAGATAAAAGCCCCTGCAAGTTCTGCTTCCAGTACATGCAATTGTTTGGAATTTAGAGATGCTTTAATGTTTCTACCTGACAGCTTGTAGTGTGCAATAACTATGTTCCAAACCATTATAATCATAGATGGACACTATACAGGTATTCTCTATTGGCTCAACTGTATTAGACTTGACTAGTTAGCCTTCTAGTAAAGAATATGGATGATGAATTTCTACTATAAAAATTAAAAGATATAATATAAATAAATATTAAAACAAGTAATTTTTTTGTTTTGAAAACTCCTTTAAAATATATTTGATGACTGAAACCAATAACTTTGTTATGGTTTTGGGAACTTGGTATATATGAATTACGATACAAACACCAATAGATATATGTGCAAACTTCTAATTGGTTTTTGTACATAGGAAAACCAGTAAGTATATGTTTAAAGTTTTGATTGGTTTCTGTATATAGAAACAATTCTTTGCTTAGTTGTCTTAGAAATACATTACCACCAAATCATAGATTTAGAAGGAGCATTTTCCACCACAACTTCTTATTAACCTTAATTAGTAAGTATAACCAAATGCGTAAACGTGGTAATAAAAATAAAGAATAATTTATCTAAGCGTAATAAAAAACTTAGTTCCAACGTAAAGTTTTTGAAATCTTTTTACAAATAACATGGGGCCTCCAGAAGGTATACCTCTGTTTAGAACAGGCTGCAGTGTTGGAGGAACCAAACTATAGGTGGATGACTTCTGGTAGATAGAATGTTCAGTTGATAAGGCATGAAGAGCAGCTGGAGCCTAGTAGTTTCAAGCATAGCTTCTTGCTGGTAGACAAGCGAAAACCTTAAGTACTGAAAGTTGGAGGTTTTTCCTTGGCCTTCTGTTCAAGTTATACCCAAAGTTCCAAAGCATTAGTGCAATATCTAATACAACACTTTCAAGATGATCAACCAATTACATGATGAAACTTTGATAATTGTTGAAGAATTGGTATATAGCATTGATTGACTACTTTGATGGCATAACGTAAACTAGCTATTAGTAAGATGATACATATTTAGGACTCCTAACTTCCATAAAAATTAATGATGTATTGAGGTTTCGCTCTAGGCACAAGAAATATCTTACTATTTTTCCTATTAAAGGCTTGCAATAGTAACTTCAATGTGGTTTATATTAATTGATGCTATGCACGTTTTAAAAATAGATTTTGTTGGGAATTGGCATAGACTTGTTTGCTTATTTTAATTTTTTGTTTTATTTTATTTTTCTATCCAGATAACTTTATTAAGCTGATTGAGGCATACCTTTACTATGCTATAACTTATCAGGGAGCATACAAACAGTTCATTTGCGAAATAAGGTGACATCATGATCTAGGCAAATGCATTTTAAATCAGGACAGTGTGAGGAATTGCTCAAAATAAATTGCCACAACGTTTTTACACATATTGATAAAATTGTTCATTTTGGTAATTTCAAATGTTTTATCAAAACCATATATATATATATACCTTATGAAGTGTCAATAATTATTAGAATATGTAGTGTTCCGGTATCATTGCTGACGCTAACTTGAGTATTAATAGTACCAGTGTAAATGATAGCAACAGCTGCA
>NAOQ01000166.1:10716-29438 GCA_002751075.1 Ichthyophonus hoferi | reverse complement strand
ATATATATATATATACCTTATGAAGTGTCAATAATTATTAGAATATGTAGTGTTCCGGTATCATTGCTGACGCTAACTTGAGTATTAATAGTACCAGTGTAAATGATAGCAACAGCTGCAGCTGCAGCTGCAACAACAACTACAATAATAATAATAATAATAATAATAATAATAATAATATTAATATTAATCTTAATAACTATTAAATGTTTCTTGTGCTAGTGTTACATATAATCATAGCATTGATTGCAATATCAATTGTAATATCAACTTTACCAAGTCGATATGACTTAGTATAGTGCCCATGCTATAATATCTATTTTGATATGAAACTCCTGACAATTGACAAGTGCATGGCCTGATTGTGTTTTATGCTTAACTCATGCTCTTTAGACATAGTCTCAATGATTCAAATTGACTTGGGGCTTTTGCTTACAGAATATAACTTCTTTGTATCCTGACCATATATTTTATTGCTTCTATCATAACATTTTTGTTTAGTTTTTACTCTATTCATTACAACAGGTTTTAATTGCTGTTTAATTGCATAATTAGGCTTAATTGTAAACTAGTCACCATTCTGTAATCAATCAGTAAAATAAGGCTATATATATATATATAATTACACAGTGTGAGTATAAAGGCGACATAGCTCACTCTAAAATGCATAGTCTGCAACCTGAAGTGTGCAATTGGCGATGAATTCACAATTAGTTGGTGGTTAATGACTGTAATATAATTATTTGATCATTTTGATTTTGAACTATGAACCTGATTTTTCAAGACTAAATCTGGTTAAATGAAAAATGTAGGGTCTAATGGTGCGGAACACATTAGTTATATCATAGTCCCAAATTTAATCATTACCAAATCTTATAAATCTACAAAGTAGTTTTTAATCAATCTACAGAACCATACATATTCTGAAGGATCATAATGTATGTATTAATTAGTCAATAAACAATGACATGTTCTCAGGTATTCAGCTATATGCCGTTATGATAATTCTTGTTTATATTTATTCATTTTATTTTTCAATTTTGATATGTTAATAAAGTACCACACTACCACATGCTACATATCACCTTCATTAGTGTGGCTTATTGATGCTATTAATGGCATAAGATACATAGATTATTTATTTACCATTAAAGTACTACTATTTTATCTATTCATTATATCCAACCTTCTGCGTACATTATGCAATGATAAATCCATCATTTTTCTATCTTGTTATTATTTGATGTTTCCTACTGATGTTAAAAAATAAACTAACAATATATTAGAATATATTGTTATTATATGATATGATATAATATTATAATAAAAAATACTGGCTAATTGTATGCACTTATAAAGCCAAGGAACAAAAACATATTTCAAGATAAAATAGGTTTAATAAGGTTTGTAGGCTTATCCTTTCTTGTTCTTTTGTTTTCACATATTATACACAAGTCAATATCAATAAAATCCTTACTAACCAATGTAGATCGGCTGTCAGAATCAAATATTTCTAAATATCAATATCAACTATTTTATACCTGGCTTTACATTAATGTCCACAACACCATACATAGAGTAAAGGTCAGTAATTAGTATCATTACCCAATGAAATACTAAATATAATCCCCAGATAGCATTTGCTGTCCAACCTATGCACGCCATTTCTAACCATACATGCTTACTCTTCTTATACAATGTAATATACATGTGGCATAAAATCTACCTATTTGTTTGGTTGATTGAACTAAGGTTAATGTATAATTTTGTGCTACAACGAAGCACTTGAAGATATAAAAAGATTAAACTCTGTAGTCAAAAAAGAACAATGAGGAATTATTAGAAGCAGGATCTAGCCTAGATCAATGTGTTGGCCGTGCTAGAGTGATTCATAGGGTCAAAGGTTGTTCACTTGTATGAGGTAACTTTTTCAAAACATACTCAGTCAACAGGATTGCAATCATGGTATCTTTCATTGAGTCTATTCCAATTCTGACTCTTTTAGAATCTACTGTATCAATGGAGATAGATGCCCTGATATTATCTATAGTACTTGTGGTTTGTGGAATGTATATATGTTTTATGTAAGATATGCTAATATTTTCTGATCTCAATTTTTCTTCTACTTAAGCTTTCTTTTATGTCTCATTATAATCTCTTAAATAAAGCTGGTTGTTTTACGTCTGTAATCAGGCATTTGCTAATTAAAGTTGGTTGACTATTTTTTTTGATACATCTTGCATGTTAGCCTGGTGTGTGATATTTTCTTATCATTTGCATGTTTGAAACCATAAAGAACACCAGTACAGCCAATATTCTTTTATATTGAAACAAATGGAATAGCCAAAAGTTTTCACAGAATGTTTCAAAGCTTATCTTGTATTATATAATATTTTTTATTTTTGATTGGTTCAGATTTGTTACATCATTAAAATAGTGATGCACTAATACCATGTATTCCTATTGATCAGGTTATTTATTATAAAGTTATTTAGACAACATCACTGCTTGTTGACTTAATAATCTGTAGAAAGCTTGATGCTATAGCATGTATATATAGCTATGTAAACAAACTACTGTGTGTGATGTGCTAGGGTAATGTATAAATCATTGTCCCTGTTGTAGTTGGCACTTGATAATCATGTGTTAGAAACCATCGTTACAGTCACCATAAAACAAGAAGTACCACTCCTGTCCCACTTTTTGGTATATTTCGGGCCAAGAACCAATCCCGAATCACCGGTCACAAACCAGATAGGTATTTAAAACGAGTCAGCTCGATTATGGAAGCATCATTCACGGCCACTGAACCATTAGAAGTTTGATAACTCAAATTCAACGCGGAACATTCTAGGAATGTCGATGAATTACGAGAGCCAATCAAAAACAAAATCGTAACGTCGGATTGGTAGGATGTTGTGAATATAAGACACCAAAATCATAACTAAAGTTTATCGTCATTAATGGTTATATATTTTTCCTTTATCACAAATCAATGTTTACATAATACTTAAAACAGATTGTTGAGGAAAAGAAAACACTAATGCTAAGATTCATATGCTTTGAAGTAATTTTGAAGAACGGATATAAGTTCTTGGAAACAGATTAAACCAATTGTGTAAAAATGATGGATTGATTTATCGACGGCTTATGTCACTGTGTAACGATAAGTATATAAGGAGAATCATAACAAAAAAAAAGGTTGCAAGTTTTTTACAAAAAAATCAATACTCTATTAAAAAGAAAGCACAAATAAAGAAATATATTAGGAGAGAGAATATGGGAGACAAATGCATACACTCGAAAGACTCGGTCCAAGTTCCGTGCGAGGGCAACAAGTACCAGAGGTATGAATGCCCTCAGGTGCGCACCGCTCCGCTACTGAAAACACCACTGAATCGTTTTCTAAACAAGATTGAAAACATTAAGCAAACCTTGGGAATCAAAGGATCGCATAACGGAATTAGTAATGGTGGTGAATAATGTGATTGCTTTATATTGCAAATTTTAATCAAAAATTCGTTTCAAAAGGAATAAACTCCCAAAACGTCAATTTATTCTACTTTTCTCTGCTTAGGTAGTTCTATAGACTATATTCTTGAATGTATTTTAGAAAAGCAAGATGCATTATGGTATTTTACATTTTTCAATGTTATACACTTTTTCAGTAGTAGTACATAGATTAAATATATTAGTGAGGCCTGATTTACATATAAAAATACAGATTAGACAAACCTGAAAATATAACTATGTTACATATCATTTAGTGCTCCAACTCTATTTATTTAATAAATTACTGAGTCCTGCCAATAACATTAGCCATTATTCTGAATCAGGTTTAGTGTGAGATAATCTTAAGCAAAATAATTGCAAGCTAGGTCCTGATTGGTTAGAGTAATTTAAGATTGGCTTCATGTTTAAATGTTTAATGCTTATTTTAACATAAGCAAACGTATTCCTGAATCAAAAGCAAGAGGTCCATTATTTATTTCTTCTGATAATCATACTTAGTTTAAATATTGATTAAACACCTGAGGTGCAAACAAACGAAAGTAAAGTTATTAATTTCTGAGAAAATCTAACATTTGTTAACTAGAAGCAATGGTGTCTATCATGAGTAATAATAATGCTAAAGTTGAGGAAGACTACATTATTGGAATAGATATTTCAACTTTTCTAGCCAGGGTTGTGGCATTGCTCAGCATGCTCACCACTGGTGTTCATATTAAACAATACTTGAGAGTGAGGTTAAAGGAGTCCTGCCCTACTATTTTGGGTGAAAAGGACATGGTGTAATCCTATAGTTTTATAGTAGTTGCTGATATAAATGAGAAAGAACGGTGAACCCCTAATAATATCGTAGTTCCCTACTATGAAGGTTGTGACAAAGGGCTAACATACTTGGTTTGATTCAAGAAGGTTTTTAGAGCCTTTTCCAGTGAGAACTGTATTGAGTTACTGGATGACCAAGGTGAGGATAAGGTGATATTCAGGAAGGCCTTGAACTAGCAGTGTTGGGAAAGGTCATTGCTTTAGGACGGAGTTGTAGATACTCTTCCAATTTTTTTTAAAGATATTGGTGAATGAGTCATTGGTTGTCTATCATGAAGTTGAAGGCCTACTACGCTCACAACAGGTAAAACTACATGATTAGAGTTACTAGAAAATGTTTGAAAGCTGAGTTAAGACCCCAGGAATTGACTACAGAGTTTATCTAGCATCAACTTGATGCTTGCAATGATTCGAATAAATTAGGTCTGACACGGGACTCTTTGCTCACTGCCATGATTATTCTTAGGTCTATATATGAGTTTGCTAAGCACAAGGCATTTATTGCTTTGTACTCAGGCGGGAGGACTTATGCGAATTATTTTGTTGTCTTCCAAGAAAGTTTCTAACACTGGAACCAAAATGACAAGAACCCAAATAGGTTCATTGAAGGGTTAGTTGTGACGACAAAAGCTAAGTACAAGCTTAAGGGCTTCTGCTTCAATTATGACAAGAAAGGTAATAAGAAACCTGATTGCTCAGACTGTAAGAAGAGACAATCTTCCAGTAGGTCTGACCATTCGAACAGCTAGTATTTGGAACATCAGGACCTCCATAGTGGTGTCTCAAAAAGGGACCAAAGTGATAAAAGGAAAACCAGAAATGAGAGAAAGAGTGACATGATGCATCAATCTAATGACAGGCATCATGTTGGAAATGATTTGTATACCAGAAGGAAGTATTAAGTTAAATATATTAAGACTGAGGATTCCCAGTCCGATTCTGAGTGAGAGATCTGGATTAACTTTATTAGGGCTGATAATACCTCTCACTCACCGTGAAGAAGAGCTTATGTGCAAAGCAGAGTACCTTGCAGTTTTATGGCTGTCGTGCCTACCCACAAGACAATCGTTGCTCTCCATACCCCACACACAATCATGGCTACATGTGAGTTGGTTTCTACAGTTTCCTTTCATTTTCCTGGTATTTCCAGGGAGTCTATAGTCAATGTTTCTATGAAGGTTAGCTTGGACCAGGGTTCAGCTCTGGTCCAATACAAAAACAAACAGTTTCTGCTCAGGTATTGAGAATCAGAACTAAAGTGAAAGTTTTTTCTGAACAAATTGTCCAGGAGCAGATAAATGTGATGCAGTTGTACAAATGAATTTACAACATGAGTGGCATAATATTATTGAATTGACCAAATTGTAGATCCATAATGTGAAGCTACTTTGTGGTTAACATTTTCTGTTCTACACCTGGTCCCAGTGTTGCCAAATCTAACAAGCTTTAAATTTGTGCTTTGTATAACTGTTTCCAAGGTTTGTCCCATCTACAAAATCCAGATTCGTCAGATATTGCCCACGTTGTACCTATTATTAAGGACGTGGTCCCAATCAACTTTTCCTATATGAACAGGCACCAGAATTTTTATTGTCAGCTATTGGTATGCTTTTCTTGTGGAAGCTTGGAAAAAAAAATGGAGTAAGGTAGGGACGCCTATGTAATGGGAAGTCCAATAAGATGTCTTATTCTTCTGGAAGATGTATGCTAGTAATTGATATTGAGTACAAAAATAATCTAGGTAAATTACATATTGAAGATGTTGTATAAGCTCTATATTTTTCAGCATTGCAATTCTACAATCTAGTGCTGATACCCTGTTGATGGAACTTAGTAAATTGTCTATCAAAGTGGCAAATAGGGTGGAGGTAACCGGACATACTATTGATGACAACATTCTAATTAATAAAAATATTAGAGGTAATATGTCTAAGCTGGATATTAGGTCTGTTGAGGTACACATTTTGTTATCTCATATGGAAATGCACTATCATTTAATGCATTCTAGTCTTCTAGTGGTTAAGACTCCGGCAAAGGAATTGGATATTACTTTATTTCATAAAGGAGACAAGCATGACTATGAGAATTACATGACATCTAAAACCATAGTCAAATCCCAAAATTTACTTACACATTTAACTATGTGCCCCTTGGAATGCATTAGTATAGACTGGTCTAGCTTTCAACTTTATATCTGATTGAGTGGTAAATGAATATATATTATTATTGACTATTTCAGCCATTGCTTAAAGGTTTGAGTGCTTAAGAGCAAAAGAAATGTACGTGGGTGTTTCCAGGTATATGTTAATCTGATGGAAAATCAATCAGGTTACAAAATTATGGAGGGGTTATCTGAAAATAAGACTGAATTCAAGAATGAAAAACAATCTATATTTTGCAAGCCACAAAGTATACAGCAGATATACACTATAGCTATAAATCTTTCTCCAAATGGTTTCAGTGAAAGATTGAGTCATACTTTGAGCAATACTACAAGGACTGTCATGGTCCAGAGACATGTCCCATAGTTACATTGGGCTAAGGCTGTGTTAGCTACTCCAATTGTTGTTGACTTTACAACTTTACCAACATTGGAAAACAATATTACCCACTTTGAGGGCTGGACTAGTGCCAATCCTCAAGTTGAACATCTCAGAACATAAGATTCTTTGGCTGTAATTAAACAGAAAGGGAAAACGTCCTTCTTGTCTATTAAAATCGAAAGGATACTGAGTGAGTATGCTGATATTTGGATGAGTTATTCTATCTTAGTCCCTGGCGACAACAATAGAATAAGAATTGAGCATGAAAATAATTTTCGAAAAATAATTTTCCGTAAGCTGTGAGAAGTAAATAAGGATATCTATTTTTGATAAAAGTAGAATATCATACGATATGGATTTAGTATTTAATAATAAGCAGTCAGTTAAGCAGTTTGGTCAATTGTTTTCCTTTTTTAAACATTGGATGCCATGCCAGAGTAATTTCTGAATGTCAATAGGAATTACCTAGTTTATTTAGTGATTAACAACCTTACAGCTAAGTAATCACCATGTTAAGGCTCTTTCTAAACTCTATCTTCACACTTTTATGTTCTAGGTGAAATAACCTGCCTAGGCCAAGGATGAGTGCTACAGGGTATTTCTGCAATATTGAAAATGATTCTATATAAAAAAAGTATGTTGAAAAAATTTGAAAATATATTTTGCTTTTTTAGAATATTTAAACAGAAAGAATAGAAGATAGAGTAAATTACAATACTTTATTCAAAATCAATGATCTCCCACGCTAGTGCCTGCTATATATGACTGTAATAATTTTCTAGATTATAATTTTTTAGATTTTCTAGAACTGATGTTATGTTTGTTTTTAACTAACTCCTTTGAGTTGGTCTAGGTCTTATTGAATTGAGGTTGGACTTGTTTTTTTTTTAAAAGTCCTCAATTAGATTGAAGTCAGGACTATATGGTGGCAAATACATTACTTCAACGTTTAAACTTGATAAATATTGAATATTGCCTCACCATCACACTTTTGTATGTATTGTAATCATCCGTAACCAAAAATTGCATTTTCTCTGAAGACTTCATTCTGATTTTCCACCTCTAAAAAATTCACAAATAAGTTTGAATTATAAGCTCCATCCTGTAAGGCATAGTATTGTATTTCTATTCAAGAAGTAATTGTGCACAAGGAGACTTTTTGCCCCTGGTTGCCTGGAACTCTTATCATTGCATCTTTGTTCAGCAGCAAATACATGTAATTGATGGATGTATGTAGGTTGAATCTGCTTTTGTTCAGATACAGAATGATTCTATATGACCTCTTCTGTAGTTTTGTCACGATTGTTTTCTAGCATCCCAGTTCTCTTGAGTGAGAAGAGCAAAGGCCTTTAACTTCAGCCTTTTTCTCGTTCTGCCAGTATTTTCTATCAATTTGAAAAATTACCGAAATTGAAACGTGAATGCCTCCCTCTGTAAGTTTCTCCTGTGTTCCTTAATGTGAGAGAAAATTGACTTTCATGTGAAAAAAGGATTTTTCTCCAGGATTGAACTATTATTGTTTTTTTTTCCCCCTCTTTTCTTTGCACATACCATTTCAGATGTCAACGGTTCGTCTGGCAACTCTTTCTGCTTTTTTATTCTGTAAATAATCGCTTGGCTTATATTTGTTATTATCAAGATCTCTGATATGGTCTTATCTGAATGTAAAAGCCTAAGGAGGTCTTCAGACTTTTCTTTTCTTGCCATCTAGTGTACAAATTGTAGACACGATCGCATTTTACGTAAAGGTAAGATCGGACAATTCTAGTGGGTCTCTGTGACCTATCGTGAGTTGGATTAGTCAATAGTAAACTGCTCAAAGTCATTGTATAAATAGATTGAATTTGTCAGCATTATAAAATCAAGCCCCAAAAATTCAGTAATACATAAGCAAATATAATACACCATGGAATACATACATATGTAAATATAATATACGCAAAAGAATAAACTATAGCCGTGCAGTGAGCAGGATTATCATGAATATTTTGAACATTACGTACATAATTTTACTATAATTTACACAATATTATATATGTAATTGCTAGCTTACGTAATTTTATCTTTTTAAAGCTAAAAACTTATATTACATGTATTTCTATTTTAAGTTCTTATTCAATATTTTGATGAGTCACAGATTGAAGCTTAAAATTCCCATTTTGAAGAATTTAAAGACAAAGTTTTTCAACATAATTGTATTTTGTAAAATCAATCTCAATATTTCGGAAATATCCTGTAAAGCAGGAATATTTAATTAATTTAGGTATTTCTTTATATAGCTATAATTATTCAACATAATTAACATTAGCAATTGGTGTTACATATGTAACCAGGGAAAATAGATAGTGTAATCAATAGGTCAATACATAGTAGGCGGTATTTTCAGTCGTGTATTACATGAGGCTTCGGGATTATCAAGAGCTATACCCAAAGGTCCAGCAATATCAGGAGCGCTCCTGTAACCCATGTTTATTCATAAGGATAGATAATACCAAATTAAAGGGTGTTTAAACGTATCCCTTTCCATACACGGAGTACAGATATGTAAAGACATATTTTTATTATTAAACAAGTCGGCAGGACTTGTCTTTAGGCAGGATACTTAATCAATGAGTCATTCATTATCTTATCTTATCTTGACCCAAATAATACGATCGGATATGCTTTATTACAGTCGCAGGACCTCTACCATTGGCTGGTTCAATTGTAATAGATCATCTTGTATTGCTATCTAGCCATTTTCTCAAGTTATATATGTAATAATAATTGGTAAAAATGTTAAATGATTATAATTATATAAAGAAATATGTAAATTAATTAAATATTCCTCTTTTAACACTCATCTTCGGCCTGGGCGAATTATTTTATTTAGAACATAAAAGTGTGAGAAATGAATGTGAAAGGAACCTTAGCATGGTGGTGATTACTCAGCTGTAATGTTGTCACTCACTAAATGAACTAGATAATTCCTAATGACAATCAGAAATGACTGTAGCATGGTACCCAATGTTAAACAAAAAGAAAGACAGTTGACCAAACTGTTTAACTGACTGCTTATTCTTAGATACTGAGTCAGTCCATGTCATATGCTATTTTACCTTTATCAGAAAATAAAGATTTTTGTTTACTTCTCAGAGTTTATGGAAAAGTATCTTCCGAAAATCAATATTGGGGTCATATATAAAATACTATACTATACTTTATTCTTTCTTTTATTTCCTTTTCTTTTCCTTTATTGTCATGCCTACCTTTATATCATATATCTATCTCTTTCATATATTATCTTTCTATGTTCTCAATGCTCTTTATCTTCTAGTATTTTCTCTTTACCATACAAGCCCATGTTTGATCTTCCGCTCCCTCCTTTTTTACATTACCTCACTCTATATTATTGTACTATATCTAGCCTACCTGTTGCTTTTCCCTATATTACAGGATTCTTGCCCTTTACCGTATACCGTACAATAAACACTAACCTTTACCTTATTAATAGGGAGGAATGAGCAAGAATTATTGAAATAATATTAACTGCCAATAATTTTAACTGCTCATTAACTATTAATTATTAATTACCAATTTTTTATTTTGTTTTTATTATTACCATTTATAGGCTGTTTTATGTTTATCAGTTATTCCTTTATATAATTCAATAGGAAAGTCAAAGTTTTCTTTACAGCTACGTATGTATCACTAGCATACCACGGGCGCACAGGAGGTATTAGAGTAATAATTACGATTGCTGCATCTAGTTGATTAATAAATTCTTATCATCTATTAAATAGTATGCTCATATACATATATGTATATATGTAAACCATATATAGGCATAATAACATGGGAGTATCAAGAACCATACCCAAAGGTTCAACAATATCAAAAACAATTTTCTTAGTTAAGAAAAAATATTTGTTGGAAATAATAAATAGACAAAAGCGTTTTTTTAAGTTATGTTCGTTTATAAGGATAGGGAGACTAAGGGGCGTTTTAACGTATCCCTTTCCGTACACGGAGCACAGATATGCAAAGGCATATTTTTATTATTAAACAAAGCATGACTTGTCTTAGGCAGAATGCCTTATCGACAAGTTATTTTGTCTGGACTGAAAAGTTATCAAATGAAATAACTTATTATAGAGTTGCAAGACCTTTACCATTGGCTGGTTTAGTTTTAATAGATCATCTTATTGCCATTTAATACTCACGATAGGTCACAGAAATCCACTAGATTTTTCCAATCTTACCGCAACACTTAAATACAATCGTGCCTCTATTTAGATGGCGAATTAACGCATTTCCTCGTTGATGCAAAAGTAGTTGTATTCAAAATCTCCATACAATTATATCTTAATATAAGCTCTCCTCCCAAGGTAATAAAAAATCCTACTAGGTTTGGCCAACAATGCCTCTGCCTAATGGTGTTTTTGTGGAATCAAGTGCTTGCTAGGAAGTATTTGTCTAATAATTTAGCTGATTCCCAGGATTTATATTCATACTATGCCTATATATGGTTTACACATATATACATACATATGAGCATACTAAGGGTGGAATTTTATTAGATAAATGGTAATTTATTAATCAAATAAATGCAGTAAAGTTAGTTATTACTCTAATACCTCCTTTGTACACGTGCGAGCTAATGATATATATGTAGCTGTAAGGAAAGCCTCAACTTTCTTATCAGATTGTATAAAGGAATGCCGTAAGCATAAAACTAAAACAACCCATAAAAGGTAATAATGTTTATGCAAAATAAAAATAAAAATAAAAATAAAAATAGATAATTAATAATTAATAATTAATACAGTTAAATTTGATTTGTTAATAATACATTATTTTAACAATAATGGATACCTTCCTATTAGTAAGGAAAAAGCTAGTGTTTATTGTACGGTATTGGGTAGAGGGCGAGAATCCTGTAATATAGGGAGGAGAGACAGGTAAGTTAGATATAGTATAGTAATACAGAGTGAGGTAATATAGAAGGAAGGAGCGGAAGATAAAACATGGGCTTATACTAAACGATTAATGAGAAAGAGGGAACATAGGAAGATAATATATGGAAGAGATTAGTATATAATATAAAGGTAGGTATGCTCATAAAGGAAAAGAAAAGGGAATAGGAGAGAGGATGAAATATAATATAGTATTGCATATATATACCCCTGATATATTACCTTTTATACACACCTTATATTACTACTAATCGTTATTATCTCCTTCTGTTTGCCTTTACATCTAAGAATATACTTCTTATTCCCTCTACACACAATATATAATTGTACAAATACATATATATATAAAAATGTATATATCTCTTTCATTTTCATATCATAGCAACGAGGACATTACAAGCCAGCCAACAACAATAACATGACTGTTCTTCAATCCTCACGTCTTCTCGTCAACCACTGTCTGAAGCCCCTTCATATTGTCCCCTCTCTTTACTTTTCAACACACCCACCCACCCCTGTGACCCTTATCCAAGCAAAAGATTTTAAAATCGGCCTGACAGTATCAACTACCTGCACCTATACAAAAAAGGACATTGATGACTTTGCTCGCCTCACAGGAGATACCAACCCTATCCACACCAGCGCACAATTTGCTGCTACCACACAGTTCAAAAGATGCATCGTACACGGGACCCTCCTGTTGGGGACGGTTTCAGGTCTCTTAGGGACCCGTTTCGGACCGAATATGGTGTATTTGGGCCAGACCGTTAGATTTCCCCACCCAGGTTTTGTTGATGAGCCAATCACAGCTACGGTGACACTTTTAAGACGGGATGGCCATAGGCCAGTCGGATATTTTAAGACCGAGTGTACTAATCATAAAGGGGAGGTGTGCATGACTGGAGAGGCAGAGGTCTTCTTGCCCAGAGCTTTTCGAAGGACAGCAATCTAACATATGATTGGATAATTCTTAGATTACATGTATATATAAAAAAAGTTATGAAGGCTGTCCTAGCCAATCAAGGACTCAATATAATAATAATTATGATATAGTACCAGATGGTAGTGGTTTATAATTGGTTTTTATATGTACTTAAGCCTAAATATGGTATATTTATTAGACCCCATATAACTGTAGTGTCTTAATGATGCATGCATAATCATAGAGTATGTTAATCGCTGATTGGCATCTATGATTAATATTGGTAGCCAATCATTTTTAGTTTGGTGTTTATCTAATATAACGCCTATTATTTGATTTGATATGAAGGTAGAAGGAACCAGCATTAAGGCATAATACTGGTATAGCTGAAATATATCAATAATAATAATAATAAATAATGCACCTGAATCCACAAGCTCGGAGGAACTATCTTTTTTTTATGCAGGTTATGACATATTGGTATATATTAACCTATAACAACATTTATAATATTATAATCTTATATATTTCTAGATAGTTTTTTTAATTTACTCATAATCTAACTCTATGGAATTATATATACCATATATATGTAAGCATAAAGATACAAGAAAAAACATAAAACCAACACTTATACTAATATAATAATTACATGGCAATAGGTAGTAATGGCATAATATATATACATGTGATATAAAGCAAAGAAGACAGGTTAGTAGGGCTAGTTGCTTACTGGTTAAGATCATATAATAATGATATCTTGCTAACACATTTATTGAATACGGTAAGCATATAACATAACATGAATTTGACATAGTACTCGAAGATCTAATTCACCACTTATTTGAAAATGTTAAAATTGAACGGGCCAATACAACCGTTCCCTTTACTTATTCCTAGTTGGAATTTTATATTTTCTTTAGCAATCATTAGCTAGAAGTTTTAGGGGGTGGGGTCATACGTCATCAGATCGTAGAGCATGCAGGTAAGTAACACATACATGTACACATAGCCTGTCTTACAAAATACATATTTATTGAATACCATTAACATGACATTATATGTATGTGTTTCCACATATTTGTGTTCTCTGTTATACAATATTTTATATCATGAAAATTAACTTAACAACCGTTCCCTAACAAAAGCAAAATTGTAGAGTTTTTAAGCCAATCTCGCACTGCGGATAAAAATATGCCCCACAATACTCCAACTTAAATTCCAATGGTCCAATCACCACAACACATTAGACTTTTAAAAGGCCAACAAGCCCAATTTAGGCGCGCATTTGCTTGCCAATGACGTCAACAACGAATCCCATTTTAGTCAAGGCGTCACAGTCCAGCATTTTTCTACCATCGAATATGTGGGCAGGCTTGATCATATTGGCATATATCCTCTCATAGTCCAAAGTTTTGAACTCGTCCCATTCCGTGCATACAGCCACGGCATGAGAGTCCTTGGCCGCCTCATATGGGTCGTGTACAATAGTAATCAAGTTCTTGTATTTCTCTAAGGCCTCCTCATCTACGCCTACAGGGTACAGGTCCATATGTATCTGTTCTACCTCTACTTTAGGGTCATAGATGGTAATACAAGCCCCTTCGTCCAGCAGGTATTTGCACACATCAATAGAAGCACTCTCTCTGGTATCACCAGTATCTTTCTTAAAGGCAAAGCCAAAGATAGCAATCTTCTTGCCGGTCACTGTGTTAAACAACTGGCGAACAATGTGTTCAGAGAAACGACGCTTCTGATACTCGTTGATATCAATAACTTGTTGCCAGTAGGCTGCACACTCGGGTAGATTGTAGCACTCACACAGATAGACTAGGTTGAGGATATCCTTCTGGAAACATGACCCACCAAACCCTACTGAGGCTTTAAGGAACTTGTTACCTATACGACTATCATGTCCTATAGCACGGCCTACTTCATCCACATCGGCACCGGTCGCTTCACACAGGGCAGAGATAGAGTTGATGGACGAGATACGCTGGGCCAGCATAGCATTGGCAGTTAGCTTGGATAGTTCACTGGACCATGTGTTGGTTGCTAGGATACGCTCGGGGGGTACCCAATTGCTGTAGACAGCCACTAGAGCCTATAGAGATATTCAAAATAGGTTAGTTAAAATATAGTTAGGGATTAGTGGCCACTGGGTAATTATCTCATGGACTTTGTACCATATATATATACATAAATATAATTTCTAGCCAATCAACATAAACTAGTGAAGTCACGCACATAAGAATGGAATATAAATAAGTCAAAGGGTTTTATTGGTACATATAGATCCAAAAGATTTAAATTCATCTATAGTATGAGATACACCAATTAAGCCCGAGGTAGAGTTATCCAATATGATAATAGTATATAACTAATAAGGTGATACCATTGACAGATATTTACCCGTGCATAGCAACATGCATAGACCCGCATATCTATCTACACATAAACATAAACCAATCACTATGGGATCTATATAAGCATATCAAGTCATCACCTACCTGAATGGCAGCCAGTCCCTCAGGAGTCTGCTCTCCACCAATCAACACACGGTCAGGGGCAGTCAGGTCAGAAATAGCTGTACCTTCCGCCAAGAACTCGGGGTTAGAAAGGATTTGGAACTTGACATGGGCTTTATTATTGGAGTTTAGGATCCTGCGAATGGATTCGGCTGATCGGACAGGAACAGTGGATTTCTCTACAACTATCTTGTCATCGGTCGCTATATCCGCTATACGCCGAGCTGCGGCCTCCAGATACTTCATGTCTGCTGCCCGACCCCTGCCCTGTGGAGAGAAGGCAAAGAGGAAAGGGGGTGATAAGGAGGGAGAAGGAAGGAGAGGGAAGAAAGATAAAGGTAGATTAGAAACTATATGTATGTACGTGGGATTAAGAGATGAATGAATAGTATAATGGATAGTTCGGATAGGCTAAAATTAGATAAAAAAGAATGATATCAACACAAAAGAACGCCTTGATATGTGGTACCATATAAAGTAATTGTGGTGTTCTGCAGTACTATCAGGCCTATCATACTGGATAACGAACGCCCTATACCTTATATATACAGAGACATATATAAAAATTAAAAGGAAAAGTTACTTGTAAACATAAGTATGATTCCAACGTCAAAAGAGAGTGAGACAAGAGTAGGTCCGTGGTCACAGTGTAGTGCAGTGTGACCTACACTACATAGCAGTATCCACTAGGGGTAAGCACTCAGGGACTAGTACAGCATGGCGCAAGACTAGACATATTCCACTCAACCGACCAAAAAGAATACATTAACAAATGAGAGTAAACCTAATATTCTTTAAGGATATACTGTGGTGTTCAAATAATACACTATATTAGCAAGACTTGGTTGGCTAGGCAGGACAAAGTCTATTCAAATACATTCCCTTACATACCATGCCAAAGGTCTTAGTGGGGGTGTTAACAGACACAAAAATCAAGTCGGCCTCCATAATAGCTTTGTCAATTTCAGTGGAGAAAAACAGATTGCGACCACGAGAGACCTTGACAACCTCATCGAGACCAGGCTCATATATAGGCATCTTATAGTCGGCACTGTTCCAGGCGTCAATGCGGGGCTGCGACAGGTCCACAACCGTCACCTTGATATGAGGACACTTCATGGCTATCATAGCCATGGTGGGACCGCCCACATATCCGGCACCGATGCAGCAAATATTGTTAACGACACCGGGTTGCGCTTTAGTCATGGTGAACAGTTGAAAATATAAATCCACAAATTAAATTAAATTCACAAAAAATGGCGAACTACGCTATATATGGCTGAATGACAGATTTATATGGAAGATTGCCAAAGAGTAAATAGTCGAACAGGGGTAAATTGATTATTTTATAAATATCTTTTATGTATTCTTATATATATACATATATATAAAATAATAGTTTTTAACTTAAAAAATATTATTTTATTTTATATATATATATATATATATATGCTTATAGACGTTATATACATGTATTATTTGGTATAGAAGCGATTTCAAACGAAAGCATTAACCTCTCATAAATTTTACTGATTGTATATCACGAGGAAGTATTGCCACTTTACATAATATTTGTCAAATCTAGGCAAATTGTCTATTGGCTTCACATCGCCATGCTTACTATTATTACCGGTACCTTAGAATTCTATAATCAATGACTATAGCCTCTAAAAATATTAATTAATAATAATAATAATAATAATAATAATAAATAAAAAATAGTTTTAATTAGAATTTTGAAATTTTTGTATTAAAAATAATTATCAACATTAATAATATAAAGCTTGAACAAGATAATATGATATATGGGCTTCATGTGTCGATTGGCATATGAATGTGGTATTATTCATCTATCAATGGAAAAGGGGTATAATGGCTAATTCCAATGGGATCATACATACCAAATCTAAAATTACTGTTTTTATCAAGGTATATTGATATTTACATAGTCCATCAGCGCATTAATTCGGCTAATGTGTATACAATGTTTCTTCAATTTATTGTAGAAGGAATTTCTTAGGCTTACCTCTACAGGATTTCTAACGCCAGAGTGCAAGCGTTACATTCTTAAATATTATAAGTAAATGTACGCATACATATTATCTACTATCTACTATGAATAAGTTCAATATAATTAACTGTATCACAGTATACCCCGGCATTAGGTTAAACTACTAGCTGGTTAAAGATCATAGGTGGGAAATTATATCTTACATACCATTATCATGCGTCTGTAAAATTGTTACATCATACACAAACTTTACTATTAAGATAATCTACTTTGATACAAGTCTATCTGATGAATTACTAGTTCTGGCATTACCTCCTAGTTCAAGTCGATGGTAGTGAAGGTGTGGGTACATTAATCATTATAATAATTTTCACGTAGACTGGTAACATACTAGTGTTTGAAGATAAGGTTGTGGAATTATTACTGTTGCTGCTATGATATTCATTTTTATAGGCCTTTTAGTTGATTAAAAACACGCCAAACCAGATGGAATTTGGCCTCGTACTATCTCTAGAATGAAATACAAGTCAATTACACTGAACATTAACTAAAATCGTGGGTTTATGTCGGCAGTTCTAAAGCCTCCAGAATAATACATAGCAAATTGTTAGCAAGTGTAGGCCATGACATTATGAATGAGTCCACTGTTTTTTATTGCAGTATTGTATGTAATCCAATGCTGTGAGTGTACTACCGTTCCATTCAACAATCCAATCAGGATAGGATGAAACATGTATTTAATAAAACAATACTGTCCCCGAAGGCCATTACAAGAATATTTTATTTCAGGACCAAAAAGATGTTATATATGATGATGACGCTAATTAAATATTGATTATAGAGATAAAATAACAACCAACCTCTTTCTTCCATTGCCGATAACTCCAAATAATAAGTAGATCAATGATCGGGGCACAATTTTAGTATTATGTTTTTCGATCTGATCAATTGATTTGTCAATACTTAATAAGTGGGTAGTTACTCCAATGAGGTAGCTAATAAGCCATTCTAGGAAGAAGACAATGTTTAACAATTTTTTTCCCTACCGTGCCTTATTAATTTCTCCTTTTTTATTAAAGATTGTGCATTTTTGTTTAAAAAATAAAAACCAAGCGTAGTTGTCATAAATTTTGTTTGATTTTTCACATAAACCTTTATATGCTCTTTAATCTATAAACTTCTTGTCCAATTAAATTTAACCGAAAACATATAATCAATTCCTAGAAAGCGAAAAATGGTTTTCATTGGGTGCTACAATTTGGCTTATCATGTTAATATATATATTTATAGACCTGGCCAACTATTAGTGGCATAAATAATAATTAAAATTTTAACTTAAAATGGAAAAGAAACGGGGTGGTAAAGGAAATGCTGTTCACATGGAACCTTTCTCCACTCCAGTCTTCAAAGTTCTCATTTGAATATTTGCTA